>CM070821.1:42965130-43102630 GCA_036326025.1 Chrosomus eos
TTTTCATAATGATTATTATTCATACATATTATTATTATTATTGTTATTACATTTGTTATTTCATTGAAGAACACACATATACGCCATGGTAATATGTAATAATGCATTATTATAAGTATTTAAATAAATGAATAAGGAATAGTAAGGAATAATATAGCTTTTTTATATAGATTTTATTGGATAATTTTGTTCTAGAAGTAAAAAGAGCAATTTCTAGCTAACTACTAACATTTATATTCACTAAAACTTTCGTGACTTTCCAAGTGATGGAATTCTCAATGATTTTCATGACTTCCTGTGCAACTCATAAGAGTTTAATAATGTTTGAGTGAGTGCAATGTTTGACTGTACCGGGTTTATGCTGTGTTTCTTTGCTTGTGTTGTGTTGGATAGAGATGCCAGTGGACGCTCTGCTGGAAAACACACACACACACTTAGTACCACATGAATCACATGACCACAGCAGTGTTAGTGTGGACTGTACCTGTGCTCTGTGTTTGGGACGGGGGGCTCGTCCGCTCGTCTTCGTGAGGCTGGAGAGACGTTTGATTTAGAGCTGTGAACACATCACACATTACAGCAAACCTTTGCATCTCGACCCAGTCCAACACAACATTCATTCACAAACACTCATTCGGGCTGGGAATCGAAATCGCTTGAGGTCAGGAATCGGATACTTTAAATTTTGATTATCGATCCCATTGTGACAACACTCTATGACATCACTAATCAAACAACAAAAGTCAAAGAGAAAATTCACTCGTTCTTGACCGAATAACTTTTGTAACTATATTTGTAATGTTTTATTCATAAAGTGCAGTTTTATGCATTTTGCATTTGATTTACAGTTTCTGTTACAGTTACAGTTTGTTTTGATGGCTCATTTTTTAATTGTATTATTATTTTTTTTATATTACTGAGTATTTACTTGATGATTTATATTAGTTGGGCTAGATGTTTTTTCTATGGTATTTTTTTAAACCACAGGACATTCCTTGCGTAAGTGTTCTTTAGCCTGCCGATTTTTATTCATGATATTCAGCTACAATTAAATGTTTTGCAATAAGCCTAAATGTGAATATCTACGTTTTTTTTCCTTATTGGAATAAGGAATTCCATATTTTTTGCAAAAAATAACCCCACTCTCACCTGAGAACCACATCCACTTCCTCAACCGGACCCGACGTCACTTCCTGTTTCCTCTCTCTCTCCTCTGATTGGCTGACAGGTTGTGTTTTCCTGCGGCTCAGCGCTCCAGAGAGCCAGTCCTGGTCCTCGTCTCTCGAGATGGTTTTAGGAGACGAGGGTGCGAGCGTCTCTTCTCGAGCCGGTAATGATGGAGACGCTGGAGTCTTCAGGGTCTCTGGAACAGGTTGCCTGGGTTGTTTGGGTTCCTCCTTCATCTGTTCCTCTTCCTCTTCCTGCTTCAGGCCGAGCCAGTCTGATCTGGGCCGGACGGCACGTGAGGAGGGTTTGGGTTTGTGTTCGGGCGAGTGAGCGCTCACGTCTTCAGTCGAGAATCTGACACCAAACACAAGCTTTTTAGCTTTAATGAAACTGATTTATGCAAATAAATGAATCAATACTGTAATAAACCAATATACAGTCAAACTAAAATTCAACATTTCTCACATTCGCTGTAGTTTAGAAAATGGTAATGAAATATGACAATAACTGATTTGAGTTATCAAATCCATTGATGTTTCACTGGTTTTGTCCATTCTTCTGTTAGACTGTCTCACACATGAATTATGTTGAATATCTGTCAGCTGTTAAATGTAACTACACAATTAGATAATACACATTTAGCTCAACCAATGACCAAGCGATGCTTCATTTTGTTCAGTCTGTTCTGTAAAAAGGTTGCATTAGCAATTAAAGAAAAAACACTTCAGCAAAACATGCTCAGGTCAAAGTGTCTGAATAATTTTTGGTCCCAAATGAAGAATTTCTGGGTGTAATAATTCACAGTTTACTTTATTTTGCCCTCCTCACTTACATAAATTAACTATAGTGTCCTGCAGCCACTAGTAAAAAGCATCACAAATGATATCTGGTGTCTGAATAATTTTTGGTTTGACTGTATTGGCTGGTGTAGAAAATCTGCCAGCAGCATTATTGATCATATATATATATATATTTTGTATTTAAATATTTAAAAGTAAAGAGTAAAAGTCACTGTATTTTTTCTCTTATAGTTCCCCCCAGTACAAATATACTGTACCAATCATATATATAAACCAATCACAATACATTTATAAGCAAAATCCTCTGCCAATGGGATCAGAAAAATAATTCAAAGGGAAAACAAGATTTTTCTGATCAGTTTCTCAGAAAATAAGACTACTTATCCTTTGCATAGACTAATTTAAGAAGAAAACAGAGCAACACGTTGTGCAGTTTAACGTCTCTGTACTCACCTGACAGACTGTCTCCGGGACTGACGTCCCTCTGGAGTCGAAGCCATCGTGGGCTGATACGAGCCGAACGTGAAGTCCTCCTCGTCCATCAGAGGGGCTACAGACAGCAGGACCAGCGGTTAGTGCTCCTTTATAGACTTCAGTCATTTATTGATCACATTTATGCATTTGGCAGATGCTTTAATGCAAAGTGACTAGTATTGCATTCATGCACTCAAAAAAATGAATTGTTGAATGAACATGATTTAATCAAATAAATTGTTGAATGAACGTGATTTAATCGTAGCACCCATTATGCATCTAATCAAATCAAGTAAACTTGAACTACTTTGAATATTTTATATGAACACAATATACATTTGTAGATTCAACATGATTGTAATATGACAATGTAACTTCTTTACAACTAATTGAATCAAAATGTTTGTATTGTGTTCATCTAATCAAATTGATTCTTATCCACTGAATGTCAGTAAAGCACTTCAATTCAACAAGATTCTGCCTTGTTATATAAACTAGTTAATGTCTTGTTTTGGTAGTTGATTGAGCATTATTAAAGACACTTGATGTTAACAAGCAGAATCACTGAAGGAGAAAACCATAATTTTTAATTCACCGTTATGGAGATGAGTGTTTGCTTTAGTTGGGCTCTTGACCCTTAAAACATTAACTTTAGATTTTGTTTGACTGCTGTTACAGAGTTATAACAGCTAGATGAACAAATGGTCATGGTCATCTGATAGTGTTGGTTGTGTTTAAACATAATCATTATTTCACAATCATTTGACCTGAATCACTGTACTAACATAGAGCCAAATATACGGTTTACCTTATTAATTATAACAGCATTGGCCTTTTTCAGCATATTTTTGACCTCTTCAATGAAATCCAAATGATCAAGTCAATGAAAAGAAAACTTTGAAAATTCTTTATATAGGCACACACAGACATCAATAATTAGCGTATGAGTCTCAGCAATGGTGACAAACAGATCGCCTCTGAACATAAGCTCATTATTTATTCATGCAGCAATGCATGATGGGAGCCATGAATGAGTTTTGATTGGTGGCACCCAGAATGCAGTGCAACATGCTTCATTATTGTCACCATTGTTGAGATTCACAGGCTGATTATTGATGTCTGTGTCTCCAAAAACTATGTAGAACCAAAATATAGTTTTTTTTGTATATAAGACACATTTAAAAAAATCTTTAGATTACATTGTAAAGGATGAAAATATGATGCTGAATAAGGACAGTGCTGCTATAATAAAGTAAACCTAAATTGGGCTCTATATTAGTTCAGTGACTACCATCAGTTGACCATGACCATTTGTTCATCTAGCTGTTATAACTCACGTACAGCAGTCAAACAAAATCTAAAGTTAATGATATAAGGGTCAAGAGCCCAACTAAAGCAAACACTCATCTCCATAACGGTAAATTAAAAATTATGGTTTTCTCCTTCAGTGATTCTGCTTGTTAACACCAGGTGTCTTCAATAATGCTCAATCAACTACCAAAACAAGACATTAACTAGTTTATATAACAAGGCAGAATCTTGTTGAATTGAAGTGCTTTACTGGCATTCAGTGGATAAGAATCAATTTGATTAGACTAACACAATACAAACATTTTGATTCAATTAGTTGTAAAGAAGTTACATTGACATATTACAATCATGTTGAATCTACAAATGTATATTGTGTTCATATAAAATATTCAAAGTAGTTCAAGTTTACTTGATTTGATTAGATGCATAATGGGTGATACGATTAAATCACGTTCATTCAACAATTTATTTTTTTGAGTGTGTACACAATCAAGTTCATGCATTCCATGAGAATGTTCCACTGCTTGAGCTGTGATATGATCTAGAACGTCAATGAAAGTGCAATTTTTTGTGTGTCATTAAATCATTCTCTCTTAATTGTCTCTTGAGTGATCTTTACAGTAATCTGAGATCCTGACCTCTTCCCGTGGAGCTCTTCTCCGGCGGTTTCTCCATCTTCTCTCCCGTCACGGGTCTCTCCAGCAGACGAGGAGACGTCCCTCGGCCCAAGATCTCGTCCAGTTTGGTGCGAGCTCTCAGAGGAGGATCACTGGTGAGGAGGACATCACAGACGCGTGCTTCTCAGTTCACACAGTCACAAACAGCAGAGAAGTATAGCAGTGTATACTTGCTTATTATGTTTCTATTTCTTAACTATGTTTTTTTTAAAAAGATTTTATAAGACAAACATTGTCTTTAGATGTTAATAAATTGAATTATGCCATCTCAAGATAAATTTAATATTGAATGGTGTTGCACTCAAACTGACTGACTGCCTAGAAAGTGAATATATATACACAAATATTCAAGACAATCAAAGCAGCAAGAAAAAGCAGCACTAGTTATTAAAAAATTAAAAAATTTAATTTTAATAAAATATTGCTTAAGCAATGGAAAAAGCGGCACTGGTTATAAAATGACCATAAAATAAAATACAATAATAAAATTAATAAATAATAAATAAAATTTAAAAAAGAAAACTTACTTAGGCAATGGAAAAAGCAGCACTGGTTATTGAAAGATATTAAAATAAAATAAATTAAAATAATATAATATAAATAAAATAAAATTACTTAAGCAATGTAAAAAGTGGCACTGGTTCTTGAATGAGCCCTAAATAAACATGTAAATAAAATATGTAAATAATGATATAATGTTAATAATAATAATAATGTTTGCTTTTCTGATTGTTTGGATTATATATATAACAGAATATTGATGATAATAACAATATCAGCAGTAGTGGTAGAAGTTGTTGTTGTATTAATATAAGTATTAAATACTTTTCTGTTATATATAATCCAAACATTTAAAAATCTATAAAAGAAATGGAAAAAGCAACACTTATTATTGAGCGAACCTGAAATGTTTTCCGTTTGCTTGGATTAGATGTAAAAAATATATTTAATATTAATGTAAATGTATAAATGTGTATGTGTTAATCTATACTATACTAACAGGGTTGTTGTTTATGATGGTCCCCAGTGGCTTGAATTTTATTTTTATTTTTTTACTTTTTTTAATTTAACTTTTTAGTGATTTCATCCAAAGGGAGGAAAAACTCCCAGGATTCAACAGGAGTCCAAACATACCTCTCTTTCTTCCCTGTCGGTCCGTTTCCATGTGATTTGTGCGTTTCTCCGAAGCCCAGAGCGTCCATCAGATCATCTTCATCCTCAAACGTCAGATCGTCCCTCTTCCTCTCTGTTTTCTGAGGAACGACGGGTGAGGAAGAGTGCGGCGGCTCGCTTTTCTTTATCGTCTTCTGCTTGTCGTCCAATAAATCGTCCAACGAACCGCCCATGTTACCTGTGAAACGTGAAGAACGGGTTCTCAGTGGTTTATCTCACAGAGGTTCGTGTAAAAGCGTTGTTGTGATACCTTCATCATCAGGAGGAGGAAGAGGAGGATCAACACCCCCACCTTCATCATCTGAACCACATGCAGCAGGAAAATAGAGCAAATGGAGAAAATCAAACCCTCATGAAGCCTGTTAACGCTGTCAGACAGTCGAGGTTCCTGCTCTTACCCAGAAAGCTGAACTTCTTGTAAGCTCTCGCTGTGGAGGCCGGAGCCGAACTGGGCTTTTTCACCGTTTCTTCTGGAAAAACACATGAAACACTTTAAAAACAGTCGCATCATTTGTTCAAATCTCACTGTAAGGAAACGTACCTGTAGTTTTGCTCTTCTCTCCTCCTTTCACTTCTTTCCTCTGGACTGGAGCTGAACTCGGCTTCTTCTTTGAGCTGAACAGATCCGCATCCATGTCATCTATGTCCTGGAATGATGTCACACGTTTGATGACGTCACAGCTCATATTTCAGCCAATCAGAAAGCAGCTTGATTTACCTTCATGCGGTCCAGCAGAGCGGCGGGATCGGCCTCAGAAACATCAGACACCTGAGACACAAATACACAAATACACACACACACACACACACACACACACACACACACACACACACACACACACACACACACACACACACACACACACACACACACACACACACACACACACACACACACACACACACACACACACACACTGAGTGAAGGCCCAATAGAAGAAATCAAGTCTTTATAGAAGAGACGTAAGAGATTAGATGCTCTGTTGCAGGGTTATTATCAATAACTACAACTAAAGCCATTAAAAAATTGTTACTTGAAATAAAACTTTAACTGAAATAATTAAACAAGCTTATTTTATTTTAGTTTCCAAGGCAATGCATCTCATTGTTTAGTTTAACTTAAAGTACTAAAATAACTAAAACGGAAATAAAAATGAATAAAATTATATAGACAAATAAAAAAAGAGATGAATGTAATAAAATGACCAAAACACACAACAAAATCACTAAAACATTCAAATGAAAATGGAAATACTTTAACTTTTAACTTAAAGTTTAAATTTTAGCATTGAAACCATAAAAATTATTTTGTTGCATTAACTGAAATATTTTAACAAACTTATTTTATTTTACTTTACAAGGCAACATTTTTCATTTTCGTTTAGTTTAACTTGAAGTACTAAAATAACCAAAACTGAAATAAAAATGTATAAAAACTGTTACGCATTACTTTCCATAAAAATTATTTTGTTACAATATTGTAATGCATTACTTTTGAAAGTAACTTTCCCCAAAACTAGACGGATAAAAAAAAACGAATAAAAATGACAAAAAAGAAAAACAAAACAAAATGAAAATACAAAATACAAAACCTAATCCAACATTGTAATAAACACTATAATAATATATCAATGATGCTAAAATAACACTGAGTAGATGCTTAATGAAGTTAATGGACTTTCATCTGATCGATTTATCTAGAAATGAGCTGGCTGTATTATTTCTTTATATTGCATGTATTAATACGTCAAATAGTGAATTTTACACTAATAAATTTGGGTTGCATTTTATGTTAAGGTGTCCTTGTTACAGTGTAATTATGCATTTAAGTACTGCGTAATAATAATTAACTGCATGTACTTACTATAGAGTTAAGTTTAGGTTTGATTAAGGGTTTGTCACGTGTAATTATGCTTAATTTATAGTTACATTTTGCCTGTTTTATCTTAGTTTCTTTTAATTGTACAGCACACTGTTAGCCCTTACCAGGTTTTTTTACAGTAAAATACTGGCAACACTGTTGCCAGCAATTTACTGTTAATTGTACAGTTATTTACTGTAATCTACAGTATGTTACTGTAAAAATGCACTAAAACTCAAGTTAACTAATTTCACTTGCAGAAACCGACTGCTTTAAAATGACCAACAATAATTTAAATGTATTAACTAACATTTATAATACATTAAAACTGTGAGCGAAGTATTACTGTGA
Organism: Chrosomus eos; assembly: GCA_036326025.1. Lineage (NCBI taxonomy): Eukaryota > Metazoa > Chordata > Actinopteri > Cypriniformes > Leuciscidae > Chrosomus > Chrosomus eos. The sequence continues at coordinate 42,972,945 of CM070821.1, forward strand.
ACTTATTTAATTTGAAACCACAAAAAACTTTTTTAATTAAAGAGATTTCCACTGGACCAGCAACTATACAGTCACTCTCTGTTAAATAAAGCAACATGCAGCATATCATCAATGTTTGTACATCTTCTCCTGGACTAAAGCACAGGCTCTACTCTTCAGCACAATGGTGACCAAAAAAACTACATTTTACAGTAAAATACTGGCAACAGTGTTGCCAGTATAAACCTGTTTAATAACTTACAGTTTATTACTGTTAAAATACATCTCGTGGGTGTGTCTTTTTATCTTACACTGTTAACCCTTTCAACCCCACAGGAAATTCCACACTACAAAGAGTAAAAAGTAACATTGACAGTGTTGCAGTGAGATAATTCAGTGAATATGTAAGTGATTGTTGAGCATTAGTGATGAACACCTGCTGTTAACAAGCAGAATCACTGAAGGAAAGAGAAACAACAAGAACAGAAAATAGAGAAACACAAGAACTACAACTGACTTACAGCCATTACACAGTATTACACTTATTAATAACCAGTATGACTTTATTTCTGTCATGCATACAGAAATTGTTAAAATGTGTGGTTTGAAGTTACCATTATAGAGATCAGTGCTTGCTTTAGTTGGGATGCTGATGCTAAACCTTTAGTGTTTTTATTGCTGCGCGAACTGTGTTAAATCAGTTCTGTGTGTGGTAAATCACTGTGTGTGGTAAATCACACTTGAGCACACACACAGTTTATTAATGATTACTAAACAGTTAAACGGTTATGACAAAAATCATCATATTGCCTGTTTGTTCACTAATCTGATTCATTCTCACTCATTCAGAATTTAATCCTCGATCAAAAGTGTTACATTACCACCACTGTGAAACCATAGCAATAAATTACAATGACTATTTTTTTAACAAATAATGTATTAACCAAAAAAAAAAAAAAAACTGAGCTACACTGTCTTTCAGAAACACAGAGATATCACAATTTAGCACATGAATCTCAACAATGGTGGCAAAATTTTTTTTATTTATTCATGCAGCAGTGCATGCTGGGAGTTTTATACTATCCTTGATCCCAGCATGCACTGCTGCATGAAACTTTTGATTGTCACCATTGTTGAGATTCATACGCTGATTGTTGATGTCTGTGTGTGTCTAAGTTAAGCAGGAGGGAAACATTTTTAGTTCAATATATGGTTACAATATTCTTCAGAAGACCTAATTACAGAAATATTGATTTCATTTTTCATAGATATATATGTTAAATATGACATACTCATAAACTCAAAAAATATATACAGAAAATATCTGAAAATCAGACATGACCAGGATGATTTTGACATCATAAACATCTAAATCACCAGATAACCTCTTACTTTTTCTTGCCACAACAGATGTGTTTTATAAACTCACTGTTACAGCAGTCAGAGTGAGATAAGTAGTTAGAAGTCAAGTGTCAAGAGACCAACTAAAGCAAATACTGATCTCCATTATGGTGACAACAAACTTTATTATTAGCTAAATCTCTGTTAATTCTCAACAATAACTTTTGTACATGTATGAAAGAAATAATCATAAACTGATTTGTAAACTGTTTCACACTCAGTGCTGCTGTTCTTGTTTCTCTCCTTCAGTGATTCTGCTTATCAGGTGTTCATCAGTGTCTCAATTCACTCACTTCTTTTCATTCACTCAGTCAAGAGGACTATATTATTTAACTAATTTTGGGAATAGTGAATGAGGGTATAGTGTGTGATTTGGAACACAGCCTCTGAGTGTCTGCTAACTCACAGTATATTCCTGTAGGCTACTTTCTCGAAAATGCAAAAATAACCCAGAATGCATTGTTTTCTACGGTATATTACTGTTTTAATGGAAAATGGTATGATACTGTCACTTTTTTTACAGCAAGGGCTAACAGTGCATTTAAGTTTACTAGTGAATAAGTGAATATGACGAGGTGTTTGATCAGCAGCTCGTGTCTCACCTCCTCATCTTTCTCAGCCTCTTCTGACAGTTTACTGAAGAAATCATCGTCCAGCAGCGACCTGAACACACACACAGCAGCGTTACGTGACGCTTACACAGGTGACGGACTCTATCTGTGTCTCAGTTCATCTCTCAGACTGTTGACACACACACACACACACACACACACACACACACACACACACACACACACACACACACACACACACACACACACACACACACACACACACACACACCTCTTCCCGCTGCGTGACGTGAGGACTGTTGAGGGTCTGCTGGACACGAGCGCTGGCGATCGCACCTTCACCGGTCCTTCATCATCATCAGCACCCAGCAGATCTCCTAACACGTCATCTATAGAGCCTGAGAGACGAGGAAACACCACAGCTCACACAACAATCAGACATGAGAGAGAAACACAAACACACCGGCTGACTGAACTCACCTCTGAGACCCTTCTTCTGCTTTGACGTCTGAAAAAGATGAAGATAAGATACATTTTATACTATTTCAGTATTATCATTTTATTACTGTGCTGTATTAAACCTCAGAATTATATGACATGGCCCAGGATTGTATAAATTGTTTTAGAACAATAATTTACAATACACTATTAAAGTACACTGTATATTTAAATACCATAGCATTAAATAGAAACAGTGTTTAATTACAAGATGTCCAAAATAATTACATATGAAATACTGTTAATAAATTAATACTTATTTATTTATTACAGGTTTAGTAATAAACCCTATGTGAATTGAATGGTTACACTTTATTTTAAGGTGTCCTTGTTACATTTATACATTTAAATACTGAGTAATAATAATTAATGTATTTACTATAGGGTTAGGATAGGATTAGGTTCACTTCCATGTAATTAAATATGCATAATTTATTATCGTAATTACTATAATAACAACATGCAACTTGTGTAACAGTAAAATAGTTACCCTTCAATCTCTGTTACGAGCCCAGATCTGTAACCACTAAGTCGCCACGTGTTTGTTTAATTGTAGACTAGTACTGTGTTATATTGCATTTATTAATTATTTTTCGTTTTACGCTATGTTGTGTTTTATTTAAGTAAGAAAGCTGATGTTTACCATATCTGATTCCCAGAAGGAGAAACGGAGTGTTTATTATGGTGAAATCTGTGCGCGTGCCCGTTACCAATAGAAACCGGGACCGCTTCAACAAAAGCACGAGCGCCGAGACACAGATCAGCTGATCCTCGTTCAAACTTCAAAAATCCTGCCCTGGACCCGCTGGAGACCCGCTTCTGCCGCTGGTTCTGGTTCTGTCTGGATGATTAGGATCCAGATCTGAGGATTCAAGTGTAAAAATTAAATCCTGTGTCTGTGTTCTGGACTAGACGAGCTTTAGTGTTGATGAATTAGTTTCTCAGAGTCAAAGGTCGTGAATATATGCGACCAGAACCGACACATAAAGCCGCACCTTAATTCTAGAGAAAGATGTATTAATAAAACACTATTATTTATGTAAGTCTGAAACACTGAAATCATTCCGTGTGAACTCTACGGGTTTGAAATTCCGTGACGCACTTCCTGTTTACAATAGGTCGTTGTGGGTAGTGTAGTCCACGTGCACGCGCCAGTCAGTTCACGCACTCTAAAGAGGAATGTTTCTGTTATTATTAAAATCGTGCAGTGATGCATGGTAAACTTATAGAATATTGTTTGCTCCTCAGAGTAAACAATACAACGGGAAGTTATGAGAGTTTCCCAGTCACTTCGAGAAAAAAATATTTCTTGATTTACATCATCATGGAAAGATATAAAAACGTGAATTATAGTAGGCTATTAGTGACATATCTGATATGAGGTTTGACTATTTAACTATTTAAATTCAATTCATTTTTATTAAAAACCTTCATTAAAAATCACAGTTATTTAAGTCCAGAATGGCGTGAGACCTAAATGAAACTTCAACTGCAGAACATCTAATGTTAGATTAGTCTAACTAACTCTAACATTAGATGTTCTGCAGTTGAAAAATAATCGTGCCCTAGATTACAGTTAAACTGTAATCTAACTGTACAGAGCTTGATATGTTTTGACCTTTGCAAAATCTCAGTTGTTCTTTTCTAAAGACTGGTTTATCTGGCCTTTTTACACACAGTTCTGCACAGCTCTTTTGCATAACAATAACGTCTCAACATATTGGTTATATTGTGCTGTAAAGCCAAAACAATCTCTGTTAGCCTACTCTTCCTATTATCACTAAAGCTGCTTTGAAACAAAAACACGCTATAATGAATGCGAATTGACTTGACATGAACTTGATTTCAACTGAAAATGATTTTGCTTTATAAGTTCAGTTTGATTTAGGGCTAATGTTTATGTGTTTCTGCACTCTTTGAGTGTTCTCATGGCGTGAGACCTAAATGAAACTTTAGGTTTATCTGGCCTTTTTACACACAGTTCTACACAGCTCTTTTGCATAACAATAACGTCTCAACATTTTGGTCATATTGTTCATGTCATGAGTCATGAATGAATGAATCACGCTTTCATATGTACTTCTGTACACCCAAAGCGCTTACCAATCATATCAGGGGTTCTCGTATCATATCATTCTATGTCATGACATGAACAATATGTTGTGATGTTGTTAGACTCATGAATAAAGGAGTAGGCTATACACATAGACTTCTGAAACTTGTCAGAATTGATTGATTGATCGGGGTACAATCAATCAAAGCTGGACAATAACTTTTTTCTAGAGCTGCTGTAAAGCCAAAACAATCTCTGTTAGCCTACTCTTCCTATTATCACTAAAGCTGATTTGAAACAAAAACACGCTATAATGAATGCGACTACTTGCTACTTGATTTCAACTGAAAATGAGTTTGCTTTATAAGTTCAGTTTGATTTAGGCTAATGTTTATGTGTTTCTGCATGTCCCCAGGCCAGCTAACTATAGCTAATACCTGCAGTTATGCTAAAATTCTTGCTTGAGTTTCTGAGGCTAAATCTATGCCTATGTCTTGTCTGTTTTAATCTTTTTATTATCACATTTCATCACATTCTTTGCTTGCACTCGTCCTTCATGTCCACTCCTCCCTCGCAGAACTTTACAGGAAGTGATCGAACTCTTTGAAGCGAAAGTGAAAGTGACACAATGTCTGTAAGTTACCACAACTTGGTTGTTCATTCACAGCACACAGCTTAAGTGTTTTGGGTTATTTTATGTTTGAACATGCACTTACATAAATGCATGCTCACGGCAGCACTATTTATGATCTGTGACGGTAAGTATATCCATTTACGTGTACCTATTTAGGCTATACACTTGTAGGCTACTAATTACTTTTAACTGAACAGGTAGGCTACTGTATAGGCTACGTTTGCTAAATACAGCATGGATCGTGGAACATATCCTATCGAAATATGGGGACTTCAAAAGTAATCTTTCATTCATCTCACTCTTCTGAATGTTGTTTTTAGGGTTTTTAGTGAATGGTCCCTCTGGTCCTCTGGTTGTTGCTCTGGGATCGTCAGTGGTTTTGCCCTGTTATGTTGATGAACCCTTACCTTTGAAAGGACTGAAGATTATTTGGATACGAACAGATATCAATACACTTGTACATGTGTATCAAGATTATGAGAGTCGACCAGATGCCCAGTATCAGGATTATCATGGCAGAGCTCATTTCTTCACTGATAAAATCAAACTTGGAAACTTCTCCCTGCGTCTGGAAAACGTGAGAGCTAAAGATAAGGGTTTTTACAGATGTAAAGTTTACACTGAGCAGGAATCTGAGGAAACCCTGGTGCAAATTAAAGCAGTCGGTGAGTGAAAATCTCTGGCTGACATTTTGAAATGAATTCCACTTTATATTGTGTTTTGATATTTTATGTGTTCTTCCAGAGTATCTGAGTGTTTCAGGATCAGATGATCCTGTATCTGCGCATGTGGGTGAAGACGTCACTCTGAACTGCTCTGTACACTCTCACATCCCACCTGAACACATTGAACGGGTCTCATGGAGGAAGATGGATGAAGATGAAAACATCCTGTTTTTTGAAAAGAATAAAACTCTACCAGTAGATGAGCGATACAGAGACAGAGTTGAGTTCTTCACTGATGAAATGCGCAAAGGAAACTTCTCTCTCAGTCTGAAGAGTGTCAGGACCGAGGATAAAGGGGTTTACATCTGTCACGTGATCGCTGGAAATTTTTCATCCAATGCGACTGTGGTACTGGAGCAACTGGGTGAGCAAATAGCCTACACTTATACAAATTAATCAAATCTAATTATACAAGATTTGTAAATTTTATGCTTAATGTTATTTTAATCAAGCATATGTGTTCATATCTGATGTGCTTCATGTGATCTAGTTGCTGGATTTTAATGTCATACCAATGATGTTGTAGCCTGGCTCCGCCCTCCTACGCACTTCCGCTCAGAACCAGGCTAATGATGTTGTGCATATACGCAAAAAGGCTTTTTCAAATTTTGTGAGATAGTTACAATATACAATATAGAGCTTAAATGCTTCTGTGATTTTTTTTAAGCAACAGCCAATCAATCATTACTGCATTAGTACTGTTTGTTAAAAATAATTGTTTAAAAATAATTGTACAGTCTGAGAAACTGTAATGCACTGTGATTAGTTGTATGCGTCCAATTAAGCTTTACACTTTAAAGAGCTGTCCACATTTGTTCACTTGTCAAACATCACAGCGGTCAATCTGTGTTAAAACAACCAACTTTTTGCCTGCTAAACTTTTATTTTTTTGTCATGAAACTCTTAATGGCACAGGCTGATAGGTCCTTAACTCAGGGTATGTTTACACGACAATGATATACTAAAAACAGAAAAGATTTTTCTTGCATTTTTCGCGTACAGACGACAACGTTGTCAAAACGATCCTCAATCACGCGGATCCACGAAGACGACTAAAACGCTGTATTATTAATGCCAGTCCAGTAGATGGCGATGTCACTTTGTAAAGAAACTACACGCCTATAGACTGAACATGTAAGTGATTCTGAAACGCGGAGAGCCGACTGTTTCTAGTGCAACTTTCACATGCATCTCATTGACAGTGTCACAGTCATCGTCTGCACCATTCTGTCTTCGTCTTCACTACACTTCCCAGAATTCTCCTTGTCTCCACACCTGAACTCACTCCCTCAAATACCCACCTGTTCATCGTCTTCATCATCTGTGTCACCTGTCCTCACCTCTTTATTGTTCATTTGTATCTGTATTTATGCCGCGTTCCAGGCAACCTGTAACCCGTGTTTTTTCAACTCGTAACTGGGAGTACATCGATCTGGAAGTCATGGGTTTGACTGCCGTTCCAGTGCACTTTCACGGGTATGAGGTTGGAAAAACACGGGTTACAGGTTGCCTGGAACGCGGCATTAGTCTCCTTCTGTTCTCGTCGGTTCTTAGGAATGTTACCTGGTGTTTTGTTTGTGTGAACCTGTCTACAGAATATTTAGTAAAAGTTTGAATCGGAGCCTTTTGACTTAGCCTCTTCTTCAGCACTCACCACACCCGCGACAGTCAGATAAACTGTGCTTTTTTTGGTGTTGTTGTTGTTAATGTGGTGGAAAAGGCACATGAACATGGACGTAAGTAATTTTCTGTGCCTTCAACCACCACTGGTAGACAGTTTGACACTGGTAGACGCTTTGAGGAAGAAAAAATAAAAGTAGGCTATTGCACGACGTAACCATAATTTCCTTATTCCTATCTGGATGTTGGACTCTCAAATATCCAGACATTGCTTTTATGTGAATAAATAAAGGTGCATTTCTAGTTTTATTGTTATTTGTTCTTCAAAAGTTCCTCTTTAAAGGGAATGCACAGTCACCCAGTTTTCAACCACAGAAAATGGGTGAAATTCAATCATTGCATCTGGATCTGCACTGCTGCTGTCATTCCTATGGTATCACAAAAGATTACAAAAGACAAGTATGTTTGCACAAAAAAATCTTATTTGTTGCTTTATATGAAAGTACAATTGCATTGCACTAATACATGCTTAATATGATTTAAATAATTAAGCATTTCTGACTGAAATTGAGTTATTGTTGTATGTGTACTTCTCTCTAGATGTCGCCCTGCTTCTTCAGATCTCTTCAGTCTTTGTACCAAACCTCATTATGTTTTTTGCCTTCTGGTTCTGGGGTGTCGTTGAAGGTGAGTATTGCACTGGCAGTAATTATGTATCTAATAATATAACAGATGAGGAAGCTAGCATTGTTTAGTTAGGGATCTAGCATTGTTTAGTCAGGGATGTCGTCACAATTAGATCTTCTGTTTTTTTGTGTTTTTCTAGGATTTCTGAGTGAGACTGTTGCTTGCTGTGCTCATTATTTGCTGAGGCCGCTTCTGCTGTTATGGGTGTCTCCACATTCAGAACATTTCCCAGGTTTGTCCATTTTAAATCATTTTTAGTTCAGATCAGAAAGGCATTTGTTTCCAATAAAAATGACGAAAAAATTCAAATAAAGTATCTAACGTGTGTTTAATAATACATTGTTTATCGGTTAGGTGTAGGGAGGGCTTTATTGTCCCATTCATTTAATAATTTAAATAAAAATAATAATTGAAACGCTGTTAATATTGCATAACGTTTAATAGGGATGCAACGATATAAGTTTTTTGGCAGATACCGATAATTCTTTATACTTGAAAGCAGAAAAACGATATATTAGCCGATACATCTAAATCAAAATTTGTATATAATTTAATTAATAATTAAACTGATTACAAAAACAAAAGTCTCACCATTAAAAGCCTTGTCACAAACACACAATTATAATGTTCTCATTATTATTTTATAGCCGATATTTCAGTCTCGCACTTCACATGTTGCACTTTTTTCCTTTTCAAAGTGATTCCAATCATATTTCAAGCCATTCAAAATCCTCATGTTGAACAGTGCGGATCTGTCAAACACTGAAGTGTAATTGTATTTGCCGCCATTTATAGCTTCTAATTACTATTTACACTTATTGCAAATAAAATACTGCTATTTTTACATAGTGTAAATTGAATCCATCTCTATTTTCACAGTGTAAATTGCAGCTATCGCTATTTGCACTTAATTCAAATATAGCCGATGCCCATCATTTTTTTTAATTATGATACAAGTATTCATAATTATTCAATGAAAATTCAATATGATGTCTTTAAATGTCATAATTATGACATACTAAGTCAAAATTGTGAGATTAAAAAGTCATAATTATGAGATGAATAGTCAATTATGAGCTAGTCAAAATTGACATACTAAGTTAAATTTAGAAAGTCATACTGAAATAAAGTCAAAACTATGACATAACTTCAAATTAGTGTTTCATTTTGATTCATGACATAAAAAGTCGAAGTCATGAAATAAAGTTAGAATTATGAGAAGTCACAATTTCGACTATACTATGACTTTTTGGTCATAATTTCGACTTAGTATGTCATAATATGGTATTAATTCAATCTGTTTTTATAATATACTATACAATACATTTAGGTGCAAATAGTATATGCCACTCTTTGCACTAAGTATGAATAGCATCTAACATATTAACATACTAACATAGCATAAAATACTGCTATTTTCATGTAAATAAATACCCTCTGCCTTTTTAGTTTATCAGAGCTCAAATGCGTTAATTTGATGATTTTCAGAATTGCCAGAGAAGCTCTTTTCTGGGCAAAAGAACAGAAAATAAATGTTTCCAAACATGTTTATTTCTATTTTCTATTTAAAGTGTTTTTGTTTGTTTTTTGAAGTTTGATTAAGACCTTTTCTTTTTTACAGGCAATCGTAAAACAGCTATGCACTGCATTGTTCACCTACAATATTCCCTCTTTGCAAACGTTGTTTATTCAGGTGGGCAAATTTGAATATTGGACCGCACATAATATTATCATGTTAATACTCTCATTAACAAAACTCGAAACGGTTTCTTTGTCTGCTTTCTTTGTCTTAGTTCTTTTTCAGTCTTTCTGGAAAAAAAGTCTGAGTTATGAACAATCTGATCGAGTCCTGATAACAATCCTCTTTGCAATTATGATTCTGATATGCATCACGAACATCGTTTTCTGTAAGTATTTCTGTATCATATCACTTTATTCAAACACTTATTAGAGAAATCTCAGCATTATACATGCTACATCAACCCCCTGATTCTGCTTATTTGTTTATGAATAATTATTTATGCTCATTGAGTGCAAATGGCTTAAATGCAAATCATTAATATTCTTCAACACAGCAGAATAAGCTTTTTTTGTAACTTATTTCAGGAGGTTACTTCATTGCTGGGTTATTCTTATTGAGGATTTTTTTAATTCAACCTCAAATTGTATTATTTAGCCCAGTGTATTTCTCAGTACCGGTTGTTTTACTGTTCGTACATGATTATTTTGAATGAGACGTTATTAATCCTCCTATTTATTGATACAGTATTGGCTGAACTGATTAGAAATAAAGATGGCCGCATGCGTGCTGTGTTAGACCTCGTGTCTGATATCGGCCATGATGTTCTTCCTCCATTACAACTCATCTTCCTCTTCTACGCTTTTGGAGCCGCTAGCGGAGGTGAGACGTTTTTAGACGAATTTATACCCATTTTTTGTATTTATTATGTTGTCTGTTTGTTTCTAAAGCTCTGTGTTTTTTCTCGTTTAAAGCACTTTTTGTTGTTGGAGTTTTTCCACTGTTTCTAACTTTGACCAGATATAACTGGAAAGATGCATGTGTGGAAAAACTGGAATGTAAGTATTTGATAAAAACGTGTTTCAAGTAACTGATCATAGATAAATCAATGACAATCCTACAATGTAATGTATGAACACCACAAACCACTCGGTGAGTTGCACAGTTTTGAAAACGAACGTTGGGTTGTTTTAAGGACATGTTTGTGCATGCCCATAGACAGCCACTCTGAAGCGCTCAAAGGCGATTCTAAAAGAGTCAAAAAGTCGAGACAGGACCCATCGTCATAATTTCTGTGTCCACCACTCTAGTTCATCCAAAACAAACTAGAAAATAGACTCAAAGTGCTAAATACCGGAATTATCCTTATGAATAGCACCGTATTTAATGGTTTTTAATAACATGCTGTTGAATAAGATTATGAGTTGTTTACTGAGCATTTGTTGTCAGCTCTGAGATGATTCGAAATCATATTATTACACCATTTTAAAATGTAACAAATAAACGTTCTCACATTTTCATCATTTTCAGGTTTGCGCTCGACCAGGAGAGCAGCGTGGTTAAGTTTCATGATAGTGGTGAACATAATAATGGTCTATTCGTACCTCATAGCGCTGAAAAAAGAAAAAGGTATAATATGGCCTCAGTTACATCAAAATGTTCAACTAAAGTTGATAGTACTGTAACGTGTTAATGGTTATTTCCAACTGTAGATTGTGAAGGATGGGTCTGTGTAGCTGCATTTCTTCAAGTTCTCTGGGGAATTGTGGTCCTCAAACACTCATTTGGTGACCTGGGTACAGTATTGATTATTTCTATTTGTTGTACTATATTTAATTTTTTTTAAAAATGGCAGCAACCTTTTTATTTCATATTTATTTATTTATTTCTGCCTTACAGATCTTCCTTTTAGAGACATTGTGCACCTTATCGGATCTGTGGTTGTTGTTCTAGTGAACTCGTTTGCATTGATGGCCGAGCTGATCATGAAAATGGGTGAGTTTTCATAACCAGTTATACTGGAAACTAAAAGAAAGACTTTGCCCCAGCAAAACTGTAATGTGAATCAAAGTTCAGTCTGCAACAAGAGAAGGAGAAACTGCTGCATCTTTTAAATGTGTGTGATCCCATCCCACAGCATGTTAATGAGATTTGAGCGTTTTTTTCTCACACTTGATTTTTTTTTTAAAGGCGCTTCACTAGAATTTGTGAAATATTAAAGCAAGTGCACAGATATCACAGAACAAGTATATTTTACAAATTGAGAAGTTTGTGTGGTTTGGCCTCGCGTTACTCACGGTGAAGTTCTTTTTCGTTCTTCGCTTTGGGGTGAAACGATGTTCGAAATACGTGAGCAGCGATATACTGTGGGTAAACATCCAACGCCGGCACTTCTGAGAGCGACTTTAGATGAATAAATGTGCGCTTTCCTCTCAATAACAAAATAAACATACAACAAAAATACCAGTGGTGAGAAAACAGCAGTTAAGAAAGCATCTGATCTGTTTATAGTGATGTTTGCACCAGATCTACAATTCAGCACTCTAGAAAAGTCACGTCACATTTATTTATTGGTATATAGTACTTCATACAATAGATTGCTTTAAAGCAGCAGCTTTACAGTATTACACCTGAAAAAATATTGTCAGTGTCTCTTTAAATTGGAATTACAACTTCATTTTCTACTATTAAGAAGCTCTCCAGTGTGTTCATGTTTTCACTGGCAGACGTCTGACCTCGACGGACTCGGAAACGATTTTTACGTGAAAGAAGGCGGAGCTTTAGAGCCACACCCACATATTACATCATCATCACCACTGACACATGGGAGTTTGAAGGTGTTTACCAGCCGGAGTAAACTTTTCTAGACAGTTCGCTTTGGCACGCCGTTTCGAACTCCTGAAACGAACACAAAACAAACTTTATTTCGGCTTTATTCTGATTTTGTTCGAACTGACGCCTCATCAGTTCATTTACACATCAAAGAAGGTGGGGCCTCAGAGCCACACCCAACTATTTCATCATCACCACGGACCAATGGTAGTTCGAAGGCGTTTACTAACCAGGGGTGCGTTTCCCAAAAGCATCGTTGGCCAACATGATCGCAATTTTCATTGAACTCTATTGGTAACGACATAACTTGCGACCATATTTGGCATTGGGAAAAGAGCGGGAAGCTTTTTTGAACTCCCCAAAGAAACCCAAAATAAACTCTGTTTGGCCTGATTTGGTTCGTAATGACGCCTCACCAGTTCGTTATTTTGCTTGAAGTAAATCTGGTCCTTTAGAGTGATCAAACTTTGTATTTACTGTGACATTTTAATTTCACAGTTAATGGTGAGCGTGCGATGGAGGATCTGAGGAAAGTTGTCTTTTCCTCTGAATGCGTCTTTGCCTCATTTGTGCTGCTGTTAATCATTTTCGAACCTTGTGAGTATAAACTATTTATCTGTCTAAACCACTAGTGTAAATAACATAGAAATCTAACCGGCTTATGTTTCTTGATATGCTGTAAATCAGGTGTTTAAAAGACACTGGGTCTGTTTAATTGATTTTTTGCTGTAGCGGTTTGAGAAACCAGACAGTCATTAGTTTGTGTAACAAGCAAACATTACGTTCTTCAACTTCAAAAAAAGAGTCATTTTTGAAGGTGTTGGTGAATTATTAGTGCTTTCTTTTCTAAATCCACAAATCAGCTATTATATACAGTCTGATGTATGTATAATAGTAGCGATTTAATTGAGAATTATCAATTTCACACGGGTTTATTTTCCCCCTTTTTTCAGACATTAAAAAAGTTCAGCAGCGTTTTCAGGTTAGTAATATACACACACACACATTTTATATATAAGTTTCATATAATATTTGATATTGATTGATATATTATGAGATTTGTCCCCGAACACAGAATCCAGTCAGCAGATCGCAGCAGAATCACTCTTCTCAGGTGAATAACTCATTTAGTCTTGTATTAATTTTAGATTCGTCACTAACCTGCATTATAGATGAAATCATGAGGATGTAACTGCACCTTTAGGTTCTCCAGACAAGTAGCTTTTAGTTTATAAGCAACAGATAACCAACGGACTAAATTAGTTTCAGTATTTACACTGGCAAAAATGATTTTCATCCTGAGTATTTTTGTCCTGTTTTTCTTCACAAATATCTAAACATTCTTAAATCAAGATGCATTCGCTGGAGAAGCAAAATTACTCTTGTTTTCTGAAAATTTTATCAAAATTAATTGTTTTAGCTTAAAAAAAAAAGAAACATATTTGCCAGTGGGGTCAGGAAAATAAACTTAATTCAATGGGGAAAACAAGATTATTTTTCTGACCACGTTGAGAGATATTTTCTCTTTTAAGTCACTTAATTTTTTCAGAAAACAGCACTTGTTTGTTATCTTGTGTGATTTTCTTTAATTGTATCTTGATTTAAGGATGTTTAGATATTTGTACTGAAAAATAAGACAAAAATACTGAGGAAGAAATTAATTTAATTTGACTCACGGGTCTGTGAATTATTATCAGTTGTGTCAGACTGACTTCTGACTGAATTCTGATTTCTGATGGAAAAGCCCAGAAAGCTGTTGGTGTTTTAGCCTTACACCGTACTTTTTATTACTTTTTTATCTTTAGATTTCAATAAACTGGTTTCTTTGATGCCAGATCAAAAGCGTCACAATCAAGTGTTTATTTCATCTCTAAACAAACAATTTTTTAAAATAAAGTGGTTATACTATAGCAGAAAGCTGTCATGTGGGTATTGTTTAACTCACGTGTCTCCTCCTGAACACAGATGTAGGATGTGTCTGATGATGAAACACCACATAACCCATCAAACCAGAACCAGAAAGCAGCAGAATCGCTTGAGTTGAGACCGATGTTAGAGACTCAAGAACAGGAGGCTGAGAGACAGAGAGACACAGCCTGATTCAGACCAACAATCAGTGCAATGACTGAATCTACAAGATATATACACTGTTTAATCCTCAAACATTCAGTGGTCAAGCCGAGGGATCATCTTGAACACATATTGAACACAAAAGAAGATATTTTGAAGAATGCTGGTAAACCGGTCGCCTTTGACTTTCATAAGAGGAAAAAATAATGGAAGTATGGCGACTGTCAGCTGTCTGGTTACCAACATTATTTATATATACTTTATATTTATACAATATTGTATTCTTGCTGTACATAGTTTTCTTGATAAGTTGCTGGCATGGACGTCAGATATGAATATGAATACACGTGAATATGTCTCATGGTTGGGCTTTTCCTAATGTCTCTCTTATTAATATCCCTTCTGCTCTTTATCTGAGTATGTTACTCATTAACCGAGCCAATTTAGTGTTCAGTAACGTAGTCTGCAAGTTAATATGTAAATATTATATACAGAAATCCAAGAATGTGCCATGATTGAAGTTTACTTTGAGTAAATGCTGGACTGGAGCAAAAGTTTTGAGTTGTGATTGTTTTTATAGCTCATTAAAATCCAAATGAGATCTCTACTGTGTTTATGTATATATATATATAGATAGATAGTAGATAGATAAAAGAAGATGAGAGAGAGAGAGAGAGAGAGAGAGAGAGAGAGAGAGAGAGAAGAGAGAGAGAGAGAGAGAGAGGAGAGAGAGAGAGGAGAGAGGAGGAGAGAGAGAGAGAGAGAGAGAGAGAGAGAGAGAGAGATTTTTTTGTTGCAAATGGTAATGGTTCAAAAAAGTGTTTTGTCACCGAAATAAATGACAGCAACAGATTCATTGTGTAACTTGCAGTAGCTCACAGTATCATTGTGTTTGTTTGAATCTGTTGGTGTTTTTGCACTGATAACAGAACTGATACTGAAGATAAGTGAGTTAATTTCTGTTATAAACCGAGTCTGTTTGCATATATGAATTTGGATAACATACTATCAAAGTCATAATATAATATTTGTATTCCCCATTGCAATAAACTTGTTTTTAGTACAATGCAATGTTGTCACTGAGATACTACTGTAGTTTTTGTTAATATGTTGAGTGAGATTTTTTTATATTTTCTGTTTCATTTAAATTTTTAGTAATGAAGTGTTTTTCATTATTGTTATTTAGTGTACAAAATGTACAATTTGCTTTTGTTGAATGCTAAATAAGATGCATGTGTGTATTCATTTCTAAATAGTATGCATGTGTGTATTCATATGTGAATGTGTATACATGTGTCTTCAATCAAAAAAGACACCAAAGGGAGAAAAAGAAAACTATATTTAATTGCCAAAGCCTTGAAAGAAAAAATAATAAATAAATTTGGTTGATGCTGAACCTCAGCTATTTTATTATTGTTTTTTAACGTTCTATTAGTTTTACCAAGTTGTCATTTATTCTGTGTTAGTTATTTCAGTCAATATTTCTGTGTTAGTAATGTTTATGTTTGTTGGCTTGCCAGAAATCATTTTTTATATATATTTTTATATCAGTTTATTTCACTTGCATACATTTATAGATATGCATCCAGTTTAATAGCCGTTTCTGAAAAATCAATTCAAAACAATTACTCTGAATAAATCTAAACATACAGTACATATTGTAATGTGTGTGTGTGAGACACATCACCTTTAATATTGTGCTAAACATCATCTTTTGTATTTTACAGAAGTCATAGAGTTTTTGGTGGCATCTTTTCGAATATATTATCCACAAAATACAGAGGAATGCAGTGAATAAAACCACACGTCTGTAACGCTGTATATCTGGACAGGTTTGTGTTGTGGTTATGTCCTGTGCTGTCTGATCAGAGAGCAGTGTTACAGTGTTCAGGCCAGTGTTTCCTCAGCTCTGTGTTCATGTAGTAATAGATCCATGTGATGAAGGGAAACACTGTGATTCCCACAGCAGTGCAGATCCTCACCGAGCCGACCGCACTCCTACAGGACACAGACATGAGTCACTACAGAACCAGATCACAGATCAGTCTTATAAAGGTAAAGCACAGTGTTAAACACCATCTTTGTGCATTTAAATATGAAACTGGAGTTTATCCGATGGTTTACAGTACCTTCCTGAATGTCTGCACAGCAGAAGCCAGAAAACCACCAGCAGGAGTCCACAACATTCCCTACGAGACGAGATTACACTCGTGAAGAATTATTTTCGGGTAAATTATTCCTTTATTTCAAAACCATAATGTTGTTGCAAACCGGTATAACTTTTATGATGACATTTTTAAAGAAGCTTCACGACTGTCAAGCTCCAAATTAGATAGATAGATAGATAGATAGATAGATAGATAGATAGATAGATAGATAGATAGATAGATAGATAGATGAGAAACGGATGGATGGATGATAGATGGATGGACGACAGACAGATGGATGGATAGATAAGATGCATTGCCACAGGTGTATAAAACCAAGCAGCCCATGCAGTCTGCATTTACAAACATTTGTAAAAAAAAAGAAAAAAAAAGAGGAAAGAAAGAAAGAAAGAAAAAAAGGGTAGTTCTGAAGAGTTCAGGGAGTTTCAAGAGTGGCACTGTGATAGGATTCCCCCTTTGCAATTAGTCAGTTAGTGAAATTTCATTCCTGCTAGATATTCCAGGGTCAGCTGTAACCAAGCATCGAGCACTGAGGCACATGTGCGTAAAAGTGTCTCCTCCGCTGATTCCAGCGCTTAATGAATCCAATTTCATTAGAGTCGCTGTTATACTAACAGTAAATACTAAAACACTTGTAGTCTGTATAGTATAGTGTAGATAGACAGAAAAACATTACATTCATAAATCCATGTTCATTCATACTTTTATGTTCCACAGCAGAAGAAAGAAACGACATGAGGGTGACAAAATGATGAAAGAGTGAACATAAAATAAACTTGTACTTCAAGAGCAGTTGAGTTTAATTCAGTGTTTGTAATCATTAAATGTATTATCCTATTCTGTTGTTACCTTCCTTCTTCTTGCTGGAAAATGTCTGTAATTCCCTCCTTACAAAGTTTCCAGCCCAGAATGACTCCAAATGCAGAGGATATGAGCACATGCAGATCAGCGATTCTCCTCCATAACAATGACTCTGGAAAAGCACATAACGGAAGAAGAGTCTTCATCACTTGCAGCACTTTTAGATGTTTTTCCCACGACAGAAATTTCTCCTTCAGCACTTTTAGCATGTTTCTTACAATGAAATATTCTTCACCTGTTATTGTTATCACGAAAACTATTTTAATCGAAACCAGGAATAGCATAACCAAACCTGCACAATTATTATGAAAAAACCCACATTAAAACACTTTTTGTTTTGTTTTATAGAAGTTATAACAATGCTTCTCGGTTAAAATGAATTCTTACCATCCACAAAGCGACATCTGGATCATTTATCTGACACAAACAAGAAGTTAATCTGATATTTAAATTGGACATCTTTATAATATTAATCAAGATTCATATTTGAAGATTCATCTGCAGTTGAAACTCTTCTTTACCTGCACGTAAGTTGCCAACGAGAAAAACAGTGACATGAATAAATTACAAACTCTCCAGACGAGCTGAGAAGACGAGACACTGATCTTGTTCGTCATTGTTTATTCATTCCAATTAATTTATCACAACATTTCTCTGAAACTAAACACATTTGAACTTTGTATTATTTCCAGGATATGACGCACAGCGGTGCTAGTAGAGCATTGTGGGAAATGTAGTTTACATCACACTCCATCAAACGCGAATTTTCAGGACAGATAAGGTTTCGGTTTCAGTCCTTGTTATTTAGTTTATTTTATTTTTATTTTTTTAATGTTTTCGAATTAAACTGGTAGCCAGATTGCTTTTAAAAATAGCTTAAACTTTTGATTTCACCAGCCTATTTATAAAATTAAAAAGTTAAACTTTTTTGTTAACAACTGGTAAAAAAAATGTTTATTTGTTATTTTTACTCATAGGCCTAAATTCACATTACTTTTAAAATGTAGTTGTTCATATTCATGGGGTTTATAATACGATGACTGTACATTTTCTAATATTTTTCTTAATATTTGAAAAATGAAATATTCTGTCGTGTAATGTAATTGATCACCAGCAGATGGAGACTCCAGCTCTCTTTGTCTTTTACAACGAGAGCAAAAGCCACTTAACGAAAGTTTTAAAGGACATTCTGACCGTTTTATTAGTGTGTAAACTCTCAAGGAACTATTTTTAGACATCGATTGTATGTTTTAGCAATAAGATGTATTTTTGAGAAGATAAAAAGATGTAAACATTGCATTTTGTACATTTGGAGTTTTGTATAACAAAAGGTGCATTGCCTTCTTATAAAGTCTAGATCATTTTACAGTAAGCAAAAACACTGTATACATGACATTATATGGTGAGACTCTATTACAGACAGTTAAGCGGCACTTGATTTTTCACATCTATAATTTTATTTCATTATTCATTTATATTATTTTAAAATAAATTTTATTTATTTTTAGAAAAAAAGGAAGGGTGCTGGATGTTTTTAGAGATTTACCTGTGTACGGCCTGTGATTTCAGACACCAGACCCGGTGTCACATTTCACTGTTTGCTTCAAAAGAGAGTTAAGTGGGGGATTTGTGTTGTAAGGACACTCAAAAAAAAACACAAAGGACCCCTGCGTCTGCTTACACACACACACACACACACACACACACACACACACACACACACACACACACACACACACACACAACACCACACACACACACACACACACACACACACACACACACACACACAACACACACACACACACACACACACACACACACACACACACACACACACACACACACACACACTTTGTTTAGAGACTTGTGAGACCACCATATGCAATTATTTTTATACTGTACAAAACTGTAGATTCAACACTTACATTTATTTATCCACCACACAAAACTTATTGCATTTTTACATAAAAAAACCCACATTTTGTTATGTTCAATACATTTTTCTTCTTTTTCCAGCAAAAAAGTCCTCATGAAGTAGGGAATCTCAAGTTTTACTATCCTCATGGGAACATTTGGTCCTCACAAAGATGAGGTAAACATAGCTAACATGCCACACACACACACACACAACACACACACACACACACACACACACACACACACACACACACACCACACACACACACACACACACACACACACACACACACACACACACACACACACACACACACACACACACACACACACACACACACACACACACACACACACACACACACACACAGTTTTATTTAATATTTAGTTTTATTTAAAAAGCATTTCAAAACCAGAAGGGAAAGCACAATATTTCAACACAATGGTCTGTGTGCTGAAGACTAATGCTTGTGATGATTAGAGGTGTGCCATGTTGTGAATTTGCATGAATTACATGTCAATCACAGAACACCTGCGGGTTCTATTCATGAATTATGCATGTCTATTTAGTCTATTATTAACAGACCCTACCATTCTGCATCTCTAACTGTTCAGTCTTATACAGGAGGACAACATGAAAACCTCTCTTGAGAAACATATAAAGACTCTTACAAATAAAGGTTCCAGAAGTTGTTGTTTTTTTGCAGTGATGCCATAGAAGAACAATTTCTGGTTCCCCAAAGAACCTTTCAGTCATCAGTTCCTAAAAGAAGCATTTTTTTTCTTAGTATGAAGAACATTTTAAAATTCAAAGAATCTTTTGTGGAATTCCATTGAAGTTCTTAATGGAACAATCGATGCCAATGAAGAGCCTTTGTTTTTAAGAGTGAACCAGGTCATATTTCCTAGATCATAACTCATAAACGCAAAATGTTTAGTTGGTTTCAACAGGAAGATAAATAGTTTGGACTTTCCACGAAAAGAGTGCAAACGTTTCAAACACGGCAGAATGCGTATGCAAATTTTCCCTGAATTAATCACTAAGGAGGACCAAATGTTGTTTTGCAGTTGCAAGACCTTTGTCTAAAAATATATTCAATAATCGCAACTTAAATCTACAACATTGAAAAAAAAAACACATCAAATATTAGATCAAAGTAGCGCCAAATCAACTTTCATTGATTCAGGATCAGACAAATGTCCATGGGCAGAAAAAAGTACAACCTTTGCAGGGCCTTTTTGACAATGTCAATAGAGGCTTTCGCATTGGGTAGTTCTGGGAACTTAGTTGTAGGAACTAGCCACCAGGCTGGATCCCTGAGAACCAATGGTTCCCATAGGAAAACTTTCCTGGTTGCGTTCGCACTGCCAGTAGGAACTCTGAAGTGACGTATGTCGCGCTTGTTTTTGTGACTTTTATTTTGACGGCGTGAGAAAGCCCGAGCTCACAGCGCTCCCATTCTCGGTGTTCATTAGTTTACGATCTGTCTAACACGTTATTAGATAGAACTGTTATACATAGAAAGTAGACGGCAATGAAAAGTATAGCGTATGCCGTGTGGTTGGTGTCCAGTGTCGCTGAGCATAAACACACGATCATGTTTCTCTTAGTCCCCTCAAAGTTGCGTTGGATTTTCTCCTCAGTGTAAAGATTAAGAGCTTCATCTATCACGGGTTTCCATGTTCGTAGAGTGGAGTAAATATAAAGGTTATAATCTGTGTTTTTACACAGCTTTTTTTTTAAATGACGGGTGCTGGTGTTTCGCATGCGTTTGGCCAGAGACAATTTATATAGAGACGTGCCACTTCCTCAATCCTCAATAGAACTATATAGGGAAAACCTGTAACGCCAAAGATGGCGGTTGTATGCACATGTCCCGCCCCTCCCGCTGGAAAGCCAATCGTCTGCTTTTAACAGTCAAGCCGGGAAACATTTAAGCCTATCAAATCTCCCAGTTTCTAGAGCGAGTGTGCTTCAAATCGTGCAGCGCGCGCGGCAGAGAGGGAGAGAGCGAGAGACCTTGCGTGTTGGCGTCGTGAACTCTTGCGCATGCGTAGTAAAAGTATAACATGTGGGGAAAAGGCGTTTTAAACCTTATTTTGGGGTAAAGTCTACTGTTTACTGCTGTTTCTATACATGCAGTTTTTATGTCCCGATGACCAGTGAAAGTGCAGTTCTGACTCTCTGCCCATTCATTTAGATAGGAGCCTGGTCTTGTTAGTCCCAAATAGCTGCCCGGAGGCGTTGCCAAGATGGCGGCCGAGTGGCATGACTTGCCTAAAAGGACTTTGGTTTGGCCAATCCGCATGTACGTAACGGAGAGTTAGTGCTGGTTTAGACCTGACTCTGAACTACGAGCTAATGAAGTTCCTCCAAAAGGAGTTCCTACTTCCTAGAACTAAAATCGTTCCCAGTTCCTGTGGTGTGAACGCGCCAAAATCCGTGAACTTCCACCAATAGTTCTAGGAAACAAAGGTTCCTCCAGTGCGAAAGCCCCTAATGTTATTGTCCCACTTCAGATCCTGAGAGATGGTGGTGCTCAGAAACCTGAACCGTGATGCTGAGTGTGAATGATGCCGGTTCACTATCATCTCCACTGTTTTGAGTGCGTTCAGCTCCAGGTTGTTGTGACTGCTCTATAAACCGTTGTCTGTGACTTATCTAATTATTCTGACTCACAATTCTGACTTTTTATCTTATTATGGTTTAGTATATAAAACATTTAAAAATCTCATAATTATGAATGTCGGAATTGAGATCAAAAGACATAATTATTACATTATAAATCTAAATGAATATGAAAGACAAAATGTATTTGTCATAATTATTTACTTTTTGTCTCAATCATTATGGGTTAGTGTTAGTATCTCATAAATATGATTTACCAAACAATCAGCTTTTTTATAAGCGGCTCAGGAGACGTAACCAAAACTCTAAGTTTAATCTCCACTTAGTGTCATTACTAAAATATTAAAGAGATCTCATTGTTGAACCTGTTTAAACAGACTTTGAGAAGCTATCGATTCAGATGTACATAGTCAAAAACGTGATATAACATATGCATTCATGAATATATTGTGTTAAATTCAGTAATTTTGTGCTTGCATTCATTAAACTCTCTAGAGTCAGCATCGGGTGTTGATTGATTGACCATTGCTTGAAACTTCAGTGTGCTGAGGTGAAGAACTGACCATGTGTGTGTGTGTGTGTGTGTGTGTGTGTGTGTGTGTGTGTGTGTGTGTGTGTGTGTGTGTGTTCGCTGAAGCGAGGTAAATACACACTCACATCCACAGAAAGAGCCCACATGTGAAGGCATCAATGTTTCATGCACTAAACTGCCTCCTCCAGTGTCAAGCTTCATTAAAAACTCTTTCAATAACAAACTCTTTCCTTGTCTTGTGTCTTGTCTGTGAACAACATGGATCAGAAAGGTCCTGATGAAGATGAAGATGATGGTCTGTGCTGGTCCAGTCCTGCATGCAGCGGATGGACGCTTGTTGTGTATGAATGATTTACAGGACGTTCGCAGCACTTACAGTTAAAAAATGGAGCAGGGCATCCCGTCCTGAAGCTCTTGAAAGCACTTATAAAAATATTTTTTTTTTTCTTCTTGTGTCCAGCTCAGAAATCCTCACTGGGAAGCGAACGGAGTCGCCACACAAAACCCATTTCATCTCTGTGAATTATCTCTCTTTTCTGCGCGCTGCATGCTTGTCGTCTTGTATTCAATCTGACAATGCTCTTAAATATTTCAGGGTGACCATTTACTTTGTGAAAATGTGCCTGAGAAGATCATCACAAGCTGAACTGAGTTCCTTCCAAAACTCGCAGTCCCAGTGGGTTGAGCCATTTTTCTCATAGTTGTTTTTTTTAAGCCGCTGCATCGTTCTCATGTGGCTTTTCCGTTGTCCCGTTCACTTCTGGCTGTCTGGAGATATGGAAAGAAAACAATAAGCCTGTAATAAGCTCTGTTTCCAGCTACCTACCTAGATGGCATTTTAGTGCATAAGATTTCTTCTTCTAAAGCACAATCACATGCGTTTTTCACAGTGAAAGCAATTCAGAATGCATTGCTTTGAGCTTGGTGACAAAAAGAAACAAACATCCAAAATGGTGGACGATTGTGTTTGGTTCATTTGTATGCTCTTTTGAGTAGCACATTGTTTGTTTTATAACATTTTCTGTTGGAATCATATGATTCAAATGAGAGGAGCATGATTTATTTTGACATGCTGCCTATGTAGCGTGTTTCAAATCAGTCACTTATTAGGGTCCATGTGATGTGGGTTAGGATGCTTCCTTTAGATATCTGTCTATATAGTTATTTCTATATTTTTTATAGCTTGAATTAACGGGTATGTCCCTCTTTGGCTAATGTACTTTCAAGATGGAGGGGCAACATGGCGACCGACATTAGAACCCCTTACCCGTATGTATTTTCAATGGCATATTATACACTCACGAGAATACTTTATTACTTGAACGAAGTAAATATACATTAATGAGCACATATATTTTTGAAAGAACTAAGTGTTTTTAGCTAAGAATAAACTAAAAAAGTTACACAGTGTAGCTTTAATTTTAATAGTAATACACTTTATTGCATGAAATTAACGGTTTGACTAAAGTCAAATGTGCAATTTTCCCTTTAACTGAATCACCCGGACCACATTTATAGGCTACACCAATCGCAGTAGTTCTTAAGGGGTCAGATTAGGTAGACAAGACTCCTTTTACATAACAACAGCACATTTTAACACCATGACCGGTGCCATATTTTGTTCTGATCTTACAGAGAATGTTGTGGACTCACGGTTTGACGCGGTTGGTGAACATCCGACGCAGCATGAGAGCGATGGTGCTCAGGACCATGATGGTGGTGCACATGACTGCTGTACTACAGTGAAACTCAGCGAACACAAAAACAACCCTCAGGATTCTCACCAGGCAGAGGAAGTACACAGGGGTCACACACTCACACTCAAACACACACACACTCACACACACACTTTCACCATGCCCAGCGCGTGAGCGAGATTATATGTCTGGATTAGCGCTAATCTAAGCCAGTATGAGTCGTGTTGGGGGGGGGGGGGGGGGGGGGGGGGGGGGGGTGTTTATCAGCTATCAGCACCTGCTGCTGTTGATCGAGTGCTGACACAGCAGATTACATGATCACAACCAAACCAAAACAACATGCAGAAATATAGTCTTTACATTTCTATATATTGATAGAGTGTTCCAGGGTATTGCTAAGAGGTTGCTAGGGTCACTTGGGTGGCTGCAAAGTGTTGTTAGGGTGTTTTTGGGTTGCTAGGTTGGTTTGGGTGGCTGCCCGAATGTTGTTAAGAGGTTCTTGGTGTGGCTTGGGTTGTTAGATGTGTTACTAGGAGGTTGCTAGGGTATTTTGGATGGATGCCAGAGTGATGCTAGGAGGTTGTTAGGGTGGTTTGGGTTGCTAGGAGGTTGCTAGGGTGTTTGGGGTGGTTGCCACAATGTTGCTAGGAGGTTGCTAGGGTATTTGGGATGGATGCCAGAGTGTTGCTAAGAGGTTGTTATGGTGGTTTGGGTTGCTAGGAGGTCGCTAAGGTGTTTGCCACAATGTTGCTAGGAGATTCCTATTATGTTTTGGATTGCTAGGGGGTTGCTAGGGTGTTTTGGTGGCTGTCAAACTGTTTATAGGAGGTTGTTAGGGTGGTTTAGGTGGCTGCCAGAATATGCTAGGAAGTTGCTAGGAGCTTATTGGTGTGGCTTGGGTTGTTAGGTGTGTTACTATGAGGTTGCTAGGGTATTTGGGATGGATGCCATAGTGTTGCTAGGAGGTTGGTAGGGTGTTCCGAGTTGTTATGAGGTTATTATGGTGGTTTGGGTTGCTAAGAGGTTGCAAGGGTGTTTGCAACAATGTTGCTAGGAGATTCCTATTATGTTTTGGATTGCTAGGGGGTTGCTAGGGTATTTTGGATGTATGCCAGAATGTTGCTAGGAGGTTGTTAAGGTGTTCCGGGTTGCTAGTAGGTTGTTATGGTGGTTTGGGTTGCTAGGAGGTCGCTAGGGTGTTTGAGGTGTTTGCAACAATGTTGCTAGGAGATTCCTATTATGTTTTGGATTGCTAGGGGGTTGCTAGGGTGTTTTGGTGGTTGTAAAACTGTTTCTAGGAGATTGTTACGGTGGTTTGGGTCGCTGCCAGAATTTGCTATTAAGT
This sequence comes from Chrosomus eos, assembly GCA_036326025.1. Taxonomy (NCBI): domain Eukaryota; kingdom Metazoa; phylum Chordata; class Actinopteri; order Cypriniformes; family Leuciscidae; genus Chrosomus; species Chrosomus eos. The sequence continues at coordinate 42,998,687 of CM070821.1, forward strand.
TCTAGTAGATTCTTGGTGTGGCTTGGGTTGTTAGGTGTGTTACTAGGAACTTGCTATGGTATTTTGGATTGATGCCACAGTGTTGCTATGAGGTTGTTAGGGTGTTCCGGGTTGCTAAGAGGTTGTTTGGGTTGATAGGAGGTTGCTTGGGTGGTTGCCACAATGTTGCTAGGAGGTTCTTGTGCTGTTTTGGATTGCTAGGGGGTTGCTAGGGTGTTTTGGTGGCTGTTAACTTGTTTCTAGGAGGTTGTTTTGGAGGTTTCTGGTCAGTGCTTTTTACAATACAGATTGTTTCAAAGCAACTTTGGGTTGTTAGGGTGTGTGGGGTGGTTGCCACAGTGTTTCCGGTGGCTGCCGGAATGTTGCTCAGGTCTCTAGGGTGTTTAGGGTGGCTGCCGGAATGATGCTCAGGTCTCTAGGGTGTTTGGGGTGGCTGCCGGAGTGTTGCTCAGGTCTCTAGGGTGTTTGGGGTGGCTGCCGGAATGTTTCTCAGGTCTCTAGGGTGTTTGGGGTGGCTGCCGGAATGATGCTCAGGTCTCTAGGGTGTTTGGGGTGGCTGCCGGAGTGTTGCTCAGGTCTCTAGGGTGTTTGGGGTGGCTGCCGGAATGTTTCTCAGGTCTCTAGGGTGTTTGGGGTGGCTGCCGGAGTGTTGCTCAGGTCTCTAGGTTGTTTAGGGTGGCTGCCGGAATGTTGCTCAGGTCTCTAGGGTGTTTAGGGTGGCTGCCGGAATGATGCTCAGGTCTCTAGGGTGTTTGGGGTGGCTGCCGGAATGATGCTCAGGTCTCTAGGGTGTTTAGGGTGGCTGCCGGAATGTTTCTCAGGTCTCTAGGGTGTTTGGGGTGGCTGCCGGAATGTTCCTCAGGTCTCTAGGGTGTTTAGAGTGGCTGCCGGAATGTTGCTCAGGTCTCTAGGGTGTTTGGGGTGGCTGCCGGAATGTTGCTCAGGTCTCTAGGGTGTTTGGAGTGGCTGCCGGAATGATGCTCAGGTCTCTAGGGTGTTTGGGGTGGCTGCCGGAGTGTTGCTCAGGTCTCTAGGGTGTTTGGGGTGGCTGCCGGAGTGTTGCTCAGGTCTCTAGGGTGTTTGGGGTGGCTGCTGGAATGTTGCTCAGGTCTCTAGGGTGTTTGGGGTGGCTGCCAGAATGTTGCTTAGGTCTCTAGGGTGTTTGGGGTGGTTGCCGGAGTGTTGCTCAGGTCTCTAGGGTGTTTGGGGTGGCTGCCGGAATGTTGCTCAGGTCTCTAGGGTGTTTGGGGTGGTTGCCGGAGTGTTGCTCAGGTCTCTAGGGTGTTTGGGGTGGCTGCCAGAATGTTGCTCAGGTCTCTAGGGTGTTTGGGGTGGTTGCCGGAGTGTTGCTCAGGTCTCTAGGGTGTTTGGGGTGGCTGCCGGAATGTTGCTCATGTCTCTAGGGTGTTTGGGGTGGCTGCCGGAATGTTGCTCAGGTCTCTAGGGTGTTTAGGGTGGCTGCCGGAATGATGCTCAGGTCTCTAGGGTGTTTGGGGTGGCTGCCGGAGTGTTGCTCAGGTCTCTAGGGTGTTTGGGGTGGCTGCTGGAATGTTGCTCAGGTCTCTAGGGTGTTTGGGGTGGCTGCTGGAATGTTCCTCAGGTCTCTAGGGTGTTTAGAGTGGCTGCTGGAATGTTGCTCAGGTCTCTAGGGTGTTTGGGGTGGCTGCCGGAATGATGCTCAGGTCTCTAGGGTGTTTGGGGTGGCTGCCGGAATGTTTCTCAGGTCTCTAGGGTGTTTGGGGTGGCTGCTGGAATGTTCCTCAGGTCTCTAGGGTGTTTGGGGTGGCTGCCGGAATGATGCTCAGGTCTCTAGGGTGTTTGGGGTGGCTGCCGGAATGATGCTCAGGTCTCTAGGGTGTTTGGGGTGGCTGCCGGAATGTTTCTCAGGTCTCTAGGGTGTTTGGGGTGGCTGCTGGAATGTTCCTCAGGTCTCTAGGGTGTTTGGGGTGGCTGCTGGAATGTTCCTCAGGTCTCTAGGGTGTTTGGGGTGGCTGCTGGAATGTTGCTCAGGTCTCTAGGGTGTTTGGGGTGGCTGCTGGAATGTTGCTCAGGTCTCTAGGGTGTTTGGGGTGGCTGCTGGAATGTTGCTCAGGTCTCTAGGGTGTTTGGGGTGGCTGCCGAAGTGTTGCTCAGGTCTCTAGGGTGTTTGGGGTGGCTGCCGGAGTGTTGCTCAGGTCTCTAGGGTGTTTGGGGTGGCTGCCGGAATGATGCTCAGGTCTCTAGGGTGTTTGGGGTGGCTGCCGAAGTGTTGCTCAGGTCTCTAGGGTGTTTGGGGTGGCTGCCGGAATGTTCCTCAGGTCTCTAGGGTGTTTGGGGTGGCTGCCGGAATGTTGCTCAGGGATCTAGGGTGTTTGGGGTGGCTGCCGGAATGTTCCTCAGGTCTCTAGGGTGTTTGGGGTGGCTGCCGGAATGTTGCTCAGGGATCTAGGGTGTTTGGGGTGGCTGCCGGAATGTTGCTCATGTCTCTAGGGTGTTTGGGGTGGTTGTCAGAGTGTTGTTAGGAGGTTCCTATGCTATTTTGGATTGCTAGTGGGTTGCTAGGGGGGTTTAGGTGGCTGTCAGAGTGTTGCTAGGAGAGGCTCCCAGTGTGCTTTGGATTGCTAGGGTGTTTTGGTTGTTAGTAGGTTGCTAGGGTATTTTTAGGAGCCTTTCAAAGTGTTTCAAGGAAGTTGATTGGAGGTTCCTATTATGTTTTGGGTCGCAAGGGTCTTTTGAATGGCTAGGTCTTTTGAGTGTTGCTAGGAAGTTGTGTGTGTGTGTGTTTTGCTAGGGGGTTACGAGGGTGGATAATACGCATATCTAAAACAAATCCCTATTAATTCCATGTCAACAACTTGGCAGCCACTCAAAACACCCTTGTAATATCTAGGGGGTTACAAGGGTGTTTTGAGTGGCTGCCAATTTGTTGACATGCAATTAATAGAGATTTATTTTAGATATGTGTATAATAATCAGTGTTTCTGGAAATTTTCTAGGATGTTCCTATGATGTTTTGGGTTGCTAGGAGGTTACTAGGGTGTTTTGGGCGGCTGCCACGGTGTTTATATGTGGTAATGGATTTGTTTTTGCTATGCAGATAATACTTTAGTCAACACAAAATATGATCCAGATGCAGCTCACATGTAGGGAAGAATTGTCCTTATTGACCTTATTTCCTTCCTGAGTTATTGGATGTCAAATATAATAAATTGTGATTTATGTAAAATTATAATAAAAATTATATATATATATTTTCTTTTGTCTTTTATCTGCAGTTTCTCAGCAGGAGAATGTCCAAATGTAATGTAATTCATAAGTGTTCTGTCAAACAATACCTTTTGACTTTCCTTACTGTAAGTGTTGGAGTCATGAGGCTTTAATTGTGTGTGTCACTCAGAAAACAACAACTCTAAAACTGCCTTTAGGGCTTAAAGGAATTGATGCAATTGATGCATAGCAATCACTCACAATTTCTGAAGAAAACGTTTAGATCCTGTCTAGTGTGTTACGTGACTGATTTCATGGATCTGGGATAAACTGCACATTCATCAATCATGGTGCAAATAGTGTCGAGTCACTGTATGTTTCAGCGATGTGAATGTGACGAGTCACTGTGACTCATGAAGCAGCGCAGATCGATCACATGATCAGATGTTCGATGGGAAAATGTGTCTGTCATTCATTTATCTGCTTCATATGAACGACAATAACTTTCAAACCAGAGAGCCTGTAGACCCTACAGGAATAGAGAAATCACAAACCTGAGATTCCTGCTTCTCCTGAGCTTCAGAAGAGATCTCAACAACGTCTCAAACTGACCTCAGATTCACTAACATACCGAACTCTGCCGTCAGAAGTCAGAGATCTCAAAGATTTCTCTTCTAATGTTCTGAGCTGCTCTCCGTGTTCATTTTACATGACGATGGTGATGATGATGATTGTTGACCTAACTGTTGTTATTTCTCAGGAATATCTGAGGCTGATTTGCTGAGTCGTCGTGTGTCACATGTTTCACACAATGTCAGTGGGATTGCTATATTGAGCAGAGTTTTTATAATCATTATTTTCCTGACATGCTGAATAAAGAATTAAATCCTGGTCAAACATGTTCCACGTCCTCCTGAATGTGCTTGTGTGTGTCGGGTGTGTGTTCGAGGGTTGGAACTCAAATCTGCAGAACAGTCACTGTTGTTTTAGCTTAGTATTTATTCATATATAGTTGTTTTGTTAAGTGCTTTTGTCATTTTGTCAAATACATTGTTGTTGTTTTTTAATATGTCGTTTTTAAAAATATATTTTCTATATAGTAATATTTATATTTCTAAAGCAACACTTTTTAAATTTCAGTTTTAGTTATTTTAGTAAATTGACTTAAATTTGTATTTTATTTAAAATAAAATGAAAAGCAAACATTTTAAAATTTTGCTTATGTTTTTTAATTTTAAGTTGTGTGTATGTATCTCTCTCTCTCTCTCTCTCTCTCTCTCTCTCTCTCTCTTCTCTCTCTCTCTTCTCTCTCTCTCTCTCTCTCTCTCTCTCTCTCTCTCTCTCTCTCTCTCTCTCTCTCTCTCTCTCTCTCTCTCTCTCTCTCCTCTCTCTCTCTCTCTCTCTACACAGCGTACAGTGTAACCTGCCATTCCTGGAGTTTCTCAGAGCAGAGTTGAGTATGGGAGTTTTGGGAATTAGAAGTTCATGAAACGGGAAAGAATGTGGCGTGTGTGAAGAAGTGAACTTCTGTTTGCTCTGGAGTGTGTGAGCAGCGGGTGGTCAGACTCAGATCTGTCTGTCTCAAAGTGTTTGTGTGTTTAGAGTTACTTACAGATTTCAGATGCTGCAGGCCGTTTCTACATCTGTATAAACACACACACACACACACACACACACACACACACACACACACACACACACACACACACACACCACACACACACACACACACACACACACACACACACACACACACACACACACACACACACACACCACACACACACACACACACACACAGCATTATGAGGTGCAACAGCATTATGAGGACTCTCCATAGGCGTAATGGTTTTTATACAGGACAAACTGTATATTCTATCCCCCTACACTGCCCCTGTCCCTAAACCTACCCATCACAGGAGACATGCTGCATTTTTAATTTTTTAATAAAACATTGTTTTTTATGTTTTTATGGAGCCATTTGATTTATGAGGACTTTTGAAATGTCCTCATAAACCATCCATAAGTTGTAATACCAGTGTAATACACATGTCATAATACAAATTTGTGTCCTCATAAATCACATAAACCAACCCACACACACGCGCGCGTTTATAATGACATTTGTCCCACTGAGATCAGCTGATTTATCCGGCTCGTGGTTTATCTCTCCCTCTATGCTCCTCTTATCACTCCGCTCTTGATAATGAAGTTTTCTCTCTTCCTTTGTAAAGTTTGTTGAGGTCAGAGGCTGAATGTGTGTGTGATTGGAGCCGTTCCCGTGGTTCGCTGTGGATTATCACACGGACACACACGCTGCAGGTGAACACACTGATAAAATGACTGAATTTAATAGAGATTTAATCACGTTCAGCTCGCAGTAAACAGTGCTTGCTTTCAAAACTTCAAACATTGTAACCATAGCATCCGCCAAAACACCACATGATCTGCAGTTCACGAAATTCCTGTGAAAACAATCCATGGCTTTCAGTGCGTGTCTGTGGCAAATAAAATTAAATCAATAAAATTTTAAAACATTAAAATGAAAATAAAATTATATAAAATAAAATTATACATTGACATATTTATTTATACAATAATAATAATAATAATAATAATACAAGTAAAAATGTAAATGTTAAAATATGATGTGTATATAATAGTCAAAAATGTAAATATTAAATATATCTGTATATAATAATTTACAAAATTAAAACAGTTTAATAATAATCTAAAAATAATAATAAAACTAAGAATTGAAATGGTAACACTAATAAAATATGATATGTTATAAAATATTATATTATATATTATAATATATAAAATATTATATATATATATATATATATATATATAATACAGTTAAAAACGAAATATATTTATTTAAATAGAAATATTAAATACAAATTTAAATTTAAATTAAAATTAAAAACATTTTAATAAGAATAAAGTAAAAATTTAAATGTAACATTTTAATAACATTATATATAATTAAAATATGATGTATATGTAATACATTTTAAAAAACGAAAATATAATATATATATATATATATATATATATATATATATATATATATATATATATATATATATATATATATATATATAATATATATACAATTATTCAAATAAAATATTACATTTTAAATAAAATTACAAATCTATTAATTAAAATCTGAATTTAAAATATAAAAAATATTAGTTGGTTTTCAAAAAAAAAAGTGTATGACCAAAAAAAAGTGTGAGACTCAGTTTATTTCTTTAATGTTTCAGAGTTTATTTCTGAATCAGTGATTATATCACAGATACAAAACATTTGGAGAAGTACAAAAAGAAAAGAGTTGATCTGCTTCAGTTCCACAGAACAGTCCTTGTTATTCATTTCAATATTTTTGTTTACACAAAGGAAGCGACTGATACAAAAGCACTCGTCTCTTTCAAAAAACATCCGCTGCAGATGAACTGGATATTTATCTGAAACCTCCAGCAGAGTTTATTTATGAGACTGAGAGATGTTTCATCCGAAATGCACATTTTTGTATCTGACGGAGGTGGTGTTTGTGTACGAGGCCATGGTTTATCTGGAGTATGTGTAAATATTTACCGCAGAGAGCTTGAGATTTCTGCACTGATTTATACGAGTGTTTGTTATCTGAGCTGAATAACAGTTGCTAGGGATCTGACATCGATAAAGTCCAGATAAAATAGCATGTAGGGTCCATAAACATTTATAAAGTTCACTCTCTCTGTGTTCTTTAGTTTCATGCTGTTTTGGTTGCTGATGATTATTAGTCTCCCTGGTTGTTCATTAGTTCCTGCATCTGTTGTGTTTTACCTTCATCACTCCACCTGTGTATTTATGCCCTCAGTTTCAAAAAATGCTGGGTTGTTTTAACCCAACTTTGGGTCAAATATGGACAAACCCAAACATTGGGTTAAAAATGCAATGTAACCCAACGGCTGGGTTTGTCCATATTTGACCCAAAGTTGCAGTTTTTAGAGTGTTGGTAGTGTGTTAGTTTGCTCCTGCGATCTCCTGTATGTTACTTTGTGGATTAATAAAGAAGAGAGATGCACAGCTATGAAAATGTTGGCCGATACTTTTATATTTGAAAGCCGATAACCGATATATTGGCAGATAAATCTAAATCCTAATGTTTACATAATTTTTGAGAGCATAATTACAAAAACAAAAGTCTCACCATTAAAAGCCATGTCACAAACACACAATTATAATGTTCATATTATTATTTTATGTAGCCGATATGACAGACTTGCGCTGCACATGTTGCACTGAACCGTATTTTTGCTTTTTTGAAGTGATTCCTATCATATTTTAAGCAATTCAAAACCCTCATGTTGAACAGTGCGCATCTAAAGTGTCTCAGATGAAGAAAATAATCCATTATTTATCACCTTTAATATAGCGGACACATTTTCTTATCCTGCCGATACCGATAACATTAAATATGAACAAATATCGTCCAATACCGATAACATTAAAAATGAACATATATTGGCCAATAACGATAACATTAAAAATGTACAAATATCGTCCGATACCGATAACATTAAAAATGAACATATATTGTCCGATACCGATAACATTAAAAATGAACATATATCGTCCAATACCGATAACATTAAAAATGAACAAATATCAGCTGATACCGATAACATTAAAAATTAACAAATATCAGCTGATACGATAACATTAAAAATGAACAAATATCGCTGATACCGATAACATTAAAAATGAACAAATATCGTCCGATTACAAGATAACATTAATAAAATGAACATATATCGGCCGATACCGATAACATTAAAAATGAACATATATCGGCCGATACCGATAACATTAAAAATGAACATATATCGGCCGATACGATAACATTAAAAATTTACATATATCGGTCGATACCGATAACATTAAAAATTAACATTCATTTATATATTCATATATTCATTGGATTTAGATTTAGATTGCATTTATATATTCATATATTCTTTGGATTTAGATTTACCGATAACATTAAAAATTAACATTTATCGGCCGATACCGATAACATTAAAAATTAACAAATATCAGCAGATACCTATAACATTAAAAATGAACAAATATCGGACGATACCGATTAACATTAAAAATTAACAAATATCAGCCGATACCGATAACATTAAAATGAACAAATATCGGACGATACCGATTTACATTAAAAATTAACAAATATCAGCCGATACCGATAACATTAAAAATTAACAAATATCAGCCGATACCGATAACATTAAAAATAAACAAATATCAGCCGATACCGAACACATTAAAAATGAACATAAATTGGCCGATACCGATATGGTGGCCGAATATATATATATATATATATATATATAATATATATATATTATATATATATATTATCATGTTCATATAAGAGTGTTTGTTTGTATTCTCCTGCATCGTGCGATTACAACAGCCACTATTCGTGACACTGATAAAAATGGTTTACAGCTGTTTATATTCTACTTGTCCTCTTTTTCTTGCAATATTTCGAATAAAGAAACAAATCAAATATACATGTCAAATCTGCAGTGATCTTTGGTGTGATTTGTATAATTCTGCATGAATTCTCTCCTTCACTTTGCAGAGTTTTTGATGGATTCCCAGCCGACTTCAGCGTAAACTTTGTTCATCTGCCAGTACAGGACGGCCATGAGTTTAGACCACGCCCCCTGCACCGAGGCTGGACTGAAGGATTGTGGGAAAGCTTCCACCAGCACCTCCAGGATCACTCCAGCCAGAATCTGCAGAAATGAGTTTGGGGTCAGTAAAACGATTAATACTTTTATCCAGCAAGAACACATGATGAATTAAAGCTGCAAGCAGCGATGGGCGGGCCCTCGCACATGTAGCTCGTCGGGGAGTGATGCGGCCGCATATTCTGTTGCATATTCTGGAGCTCTGCCAGTGCGGCTGTGAATTTGCTACGCTTTTCAGACACTGCATGAAGGTGTTATACGTCACTTCCTGTTGCCAGCAGGTGGCGCTATGACTGTGGGTGAATGTGGGCATGTACATGAGTTCAGGGCGGGACTTTATCCTACATGTAAAGTTTGGTGCAGCTGTGAGCATGTACACTGAAGTTACAACCACTTCCTGTGTCATGGCGATGAGTTGATCTTTGATGCCATGCCACGTGGACACGAATGACGAAACTCGCAGATAGCACAACTTTTCATCGTCCAATGCCTTTAGAAGCACAGAGAAATTTCAAGTCGATCGGAACTAAATCCTAGGCAGGGTTCGTTAAGTACGATTGTGTAATATCAGCCAAATTTGATATAAAATTCAAAATGGCCGATTCCTGTTGGGTTTAGGGCATCGCTCAAAGAGGCTTTTTGTGCGTCGGACATGATTGATGTGCCTACAGAAATTTCGTACATGTAGGTCAAACGTGTCGGGGGGGCTGCTTCGTTAAACGTCACTTCACATGTTGCGCAGGTGGCGCTATGATGGGGGTGAATTCGGCATGTACATGTTTTCAGGCAGGGACTCTTGTCAAAGCGTGCAAAATTGGTGCAGATTGAGCATGTCAGCAAAGTTACCCCAATTCTGTTTCATGGCGAATCATCGATGCCACGGACACGCCCATTTGACGAAAACGCGAGAGGCACAACTTTCATCGTCAATGCCTTTAGAAGGCACAGCAGAAATTGAGTCGATTCGACTAAATCCTAGTAGGAGTTCGTTAAAGTACAGAGTGTGTTAAATCGTCCCAAATGGCCATCAAATTCAAAATGGCGGACTTCCTGTCGAGTTTAGGGTATGGTTCTTGAGGCTTTTTTGTGGTCTTGATATGATACACGTTCCAACCAAATTTCGTGCATGTAGGTGGATACATGGACGAGGCGTAATTTTTTTCACTTTTGTTAGGTGGCGCTAGCGAGCCATTTTGCACGCCATCCGCGAACCAAAATACAAATTTTTCACCAGTCTGACATGTGTGCAAAATTTGGTGACTTTTCGACATGTTGCGGCCTCGAAATGGGTTACTTTGCAGAAAATAAATCAATATAATAATAATAATAATCCTAACAGTTTCAAGAGGGACCTCGCACCTTAGTGCTTGGCCCTATTAAAGCTGCAAGCAGCGTATGGGACGGGCCCTGACATGTTAGCGCGTCGGGGAGTGATGCGGCACGTTGCATTATTTGGAGCTTGCAGTGCGGCTGTGAATTTGCTACGCTTTTCAGACACTGCATGAAGGTGTTATACATCACTTCCTGTTGCATAGGTGGCACTATGACTGTGGATGAATGTGGGCATGTACATGAGTTCAGGGCGGGACTCTTATCCTATGTAAAGTTTGGTGCAGTGTGAGGATGTACACTGAAGTTACAACATTTCCTGTGTCATGGCGATGAGTTGATCTTTGATGGCATGCCACGGACACACAATTAACGAAACTACAGGATAGCAAACTTTCATCGACAATGCTTTTAGAGGGCACAGCAGAAATTTCAAGTCGAATCGACAATCCTGGAGGAGTTCGTTAAAGTAGGATGTGTGTAAATCAGCCAAATTTGACTTTAATAATCAAAATGGCGACTTCTGTTGGGTTTAGGCATCGCTCCAAGGGGCTTTTTTGTAGGCGTCATTGGACATGGTTTGATTGCCACATGAATATTTCGTACATGTAGGTCAAACTTTGCGGAGCGGGGTGCATTTTAAAGGTCACTTCCTGTTGCCAGCAGGTGGCGCTATGACTGGGGTGGAATGTCGGCATGTACATGTGTTCAGGGCGGGACTCTTGTAAGCGTGCAACATTTGGAGCAGATTGGCATGTACAGCAAAGTTACTCCAACTTCTGTTTCTTATGGGAATCATCGATGCACGGACACACCGATTAACGAAAACGCGCAGATGCACACTTTCATCGTCAATGCCTTTAGAAGGCACAGCAGAAATTTGAAGTCGTATCGACTAATCCCTAGGAGGACTTCGTCAAAGTACGGAGTGTGTAAATCGTCCAAAATGGCTGCCAAATTCAAAATGGCGGATTCCTGTCGAGTTTAGGGTATGGGTTCTTGAGGCTTTTTTGTGGTCTTGATATGATACACGTCCCACAGAATTCTGTGCATGTAGGTCGAACATGGACAGGGGCTAATTTTTTAATAATTTTCTGGTGGCGCCTAGCGAGCCATTTTGCAGCCATCCGCGAACCACAAAATACAATTTTTTTACCAGTCCTGACATGTGGCAAATTTGGTGACTTTTCGAGCATGTTGCGGCCTCGGAAAATGGGCTTACTTTGCAGAAAAAAAAATAAAAAGAAAAAAAAAAAATTTAAGCTGCAATCAGCGATGGGCGGGCCCTCGCACATGTAGCGCGTCGGGAGTGTGCGCCGCATATTCTGTTGCATATTCTGGAGCTCTGCCAGTGGCTTGTGAATTTGCTACGCTTTTCAGACACTCATGAAGTGTTATACGTCACTTCTGTTGCCAGCAGGTGGCGCTATGACTGTGGGTGAATGTGGGCATGTACATGAGTTCAGGTGGGACTTCATCCTACATGTAAAGTTTGGTGCAGCATGTGAGCATGACACTGAAGTTACAACCACTTCTGTGTCAGGCGATGAGTTGATCTTTGATGCCATGCACGGACACACCAATGACGAAAACTCGCAGATACACAACTTTCATCGTCAATGCCTTTAGAAGGCACAGCAGAAATTTCAAGTCGATCGGACTAAATCCCTAGGAGGAGTTTGTTAAGTACGGAGTGTGTAAATCAGCCAAAAATTTGATGCAAAATTCAAATGGCCGACTTCTGTTGGGTTTAGGGAATCGCTCCAAGAGGCTTTTTTGCTCTCTGAATGGTTGATTTGCACAGAAATTTTGTACATTGTAGGTAAATCGTTGCGGCGGGGCTGCTTCGTTAAAGTCACTTCCTGTTGCCAGCAGGTGGCGCTATGACTGGGTGAATGTCGGATGTACATGTGTTCAGGGTGGGACTCTTGTCAAGCGTGCAAAATTTGGTGCAGATCTGAGCATGTACAGCAAAGTTACTCCAACTTCCTGTTTCATGCGAATCATCGATGCCACGGACACGCCCATTGACGAAAACGCGCAGATAGCACAACTTTTCATCGTCAATGCCTTTAGAAGGCACAGCAGAAATTTGAAGTCGATCCGACTAAATCCCTAGGAGGAGTTCGTCAAAGTACGGAGTGTGTAAATCGTCCCAAAATGGCCGCCAAATTCAAAATGGCGGACTTCCTGTCGAGTTTAGGGTATGGGTTCTTGAGGCTTTTTTGTGCGTCTTGATATGATACACGTCCCCACCAAATTTCGTGCATGTAGGTGGAACGTGGACGAGGGGCTAATTTTTTTCAATTTTTTAGGTGGCGCTAGCGAGCCATTTTGCCACGCCCATCCGCGAAACCCACAAAATACAAAATTTTTCACCAGTCCTGACATGTGTGCAAAATTTGGTGACTTTTCGAGCATGTTGCGGCCTCGAAAATGGGGCTTACTTTGCAGAAAAAAAAAAAAAAAAAAAATAATAATAATAATAATCCTCACAGTTTCAAGAGGGACCTCGCACCTTAGTGCTCGGGCCCTAAAAAAAAAAAATTTAAAAAAATTTAAAAAAAAATAAACCTAACAGTTTCAAGAGGGACCTCGCACCTTAGTGCTCGGGCCCTAAATATGAATCAACTCAAGTGAAGTTTCATGAAAAATATATTTTCAAAATCACGTTTTACTCTAAAACGGCAAGAAAATCAAAGCTGTAAATCTAAACAAGTTGTGTTCCCAATTTGAGGTTGATATCTCAAAAAATGAGCTTTCAGTTTTAGAGTAAAACGTGATGTTGAAAATATATTTTTTTATATAAAAATTGAAAATAGTATTTTTGTGCATTTTTCATAACAATACACGTTAAAAAATTCTGTTACTTTTTTAAAAGTTACTTTTTTAAACCCGAAGTGTCGTCTTTTTTCACTTCAGCAATAATCTGCCAAGTGTCATCTTTGAAAACAGATCAAACTTAAGTCTGTGCTCTAAAGCATTCGAGATTTACGACAGTTTAAGTTGGAAAATTAATTTTCAAGTCTATGCTCAAAAAGTGAATAAATGGATTATAAATACAGCATAGATATATTTTAGTACAAAAAATCCCCTAAAATACAAATTATTAAATAAAAAGCATTTTTAAACTAAAATATAGTACAGTCATTTCATTGAAAATTAAAAAAAATATATAATTTGTTGGTAATTTTTGCCCGACACGTTATGACCACAAAAGAACATTATGTGAATAGATAACTATTTTAGTTTATCTCTTACTCACCTGTTTGGAAGTGTCTGGTAATCCTAAAGACCTCACTATAAAATAAATGTTGTTTTTGTGGACATTTAATTTTAAGTTTAGTCAACTTGAAATGTGAATTTGTACTAAGTGACAACTTGGAAATTTGAGTTGACTAAACTTACTTACGAACACTTACTTTTTTAAGTTGAAACAACACTTTTTTTACAGTGTGGATCATATGTTTTTAATTAGGGTTGGAGGTAAACTGTGCAGGGGTGAGTTTGAGACCACTTATAATGAGAGTTTGTTGACATGTAGTTACAACGTTACTCATAGTTAGTAGAATGCCTAAAGTGGACTATCGAAATAAAATGCGTTCTTTCAAAAACATTTAAAAATCTTCCCGACCCCAAATTGATGCATCTGGTTTGTTTCCTCATACTCACTTTGAAGTAAACGGGATCCACCTTGTGTCTGAGCGCGTGTGATTTGCCCATCTGGCTGAAGACGGTGACGAGTTTGTCTGCGTCGCGCAGGTTTTCCACCAGCGAGTTGAGGGTGGTAATGACCCGCACGGCGTGCTTCTTCAGCTGGACGCTCTGCCGCATCTCCTCGGGATCCTCCATGTCGCGGAACTGACTGAAGTACTGCTTCGCCGACGGGAAGTTCCCGAAGAACCTGGAGGAAACACATTTAGTTATGTTTACAACAAACATTTCCTTTCATCTGGACCTGCCATGCATAAGATTAAAGAGTGCATATTATGCCCCTTTTTAAAGTCTTGATGTTGTTTTGGGCTCTACTAGAACTAGTTTTCATGCTTGAATGTTCAAAAACACATTATTTTCCTCATATTCTCCATTGTTGCAGCTCCTCTTTTCTCAGTCTGTCAGTAACGCTCTGTTTAGTTCCTGTCTCTATGAAGCCCCTCCTTCTGAAAAGCACACTGTGCTCTGATTGGCCGGCTGGATAGGTGTGTTGTGATTGGTCAAGCACTTCAAGTGTGTTTGGGAAAAGTCCCGTCCCTAATTACCATAACCGCCAGTTTCAACATACTACTAACTAACTCAACCAGGCCCCGCCCTTTTATTCTGCATATTAATTATTTAAATGAGGAATATTGTGACGTGTTCGTTCCCGTAAGAAACTCACGACTGCAATGGAGGCGTTTCAGAGAGTTCAGAAACACTGACTCTGATATAGAGAATAACTCCCGCTGGAGGGACTTTGTGCTTTGCAGAGTTTATTCATGCTCAAACAGCAACATTACACACTGAAGAAAGATGAACATGTACAAAAAGCATAATAGGTCCTCTTTAAAGTGATAGATCACCCAAAGATGATCATTCTGTCATCATTTACTTGTTCCAAACCTGTAGGATTATCTTTCTTGTATGGAAGAATTTTTCTTGATAAATGTAATTTCCTGTTCATACAATGTAGTCAATGGGCAATTTTCTTTTGTTCCCAATGTTCGTCAAAATATCACCTTTTATGTTTCACAGATGAAAGAAATTCATACAGATTTGGAACGGCATGATTTTTGGGTGAACTGCCCCTTTAAGAGACCCCAATAGAACATAACAAGCTCATGTTTCATTTAATTAAAAATGTCCTTTTTATTGC
Organism: Chrosomus eos; assembly: GCA_036326025.1. Lineage (NCBI taxonomy): Eukaryota > Metazoa > Chordata > Actinopteri > Cypriniformes > Leuciscidae > Chrosomus > Chrosomus eos. Next base: position 43,013,816 of record CM070821.1, read on the forward strand.
CCTGAAATAATGTGATCGTTTTTCATTTTTAGTTTTTATGTGATCCCGAATTGATTTTACAGACATGTGTAAGTGGGCCAAACACGGAAGATCCTCGTCATCATGTGATCAGAGTAAAGTTGCAAATCTTCATTCATTATGATTGTTTATGCATTTGATTTACTTTAATAATCTCTATGTTTAGCTTTGTGATGTTACGGTCACGTTAGCAACATGCTTGTAAAAACATCTAAGAGCCATTTCTACCTGATTTAACCCATAAAAATTGTTATGTTGGTTTAAAATGTTAGATAAATGTATTAAAGATTTTATTTAATTGTGATCAAATGTTTATTGAGAAGAAAGTTAAATATATGTGACTTGAATAAAACCTAGTAAATTTTTCAGTGAACATTTAACAGATATTTTAAACATTAGGTAGTGGATGATTAAGTTTCAGATTGAGGATCCAAAGGTCCTGTTTTAACAGAAAGAAAGAAACCATTTCATGAGGTTCCTACAGATAAACTTAAAAAAAGTGAGTGTGTGAGAAAGTGTGTTTGGACCCAGCTGGACAGATAACCGTTCCTGAGATAATATTTAACCAACATTGCTGAAATTCTCCTCCACTTACAACAAATACTGCAATAAAACTCAGGGAATGGCTTTTTTTTAAAACTTGGCTTTGTAATGAATGAGTTCAGAAGCAGTTTAAGGGAGGTTTAGCACACTTGACCCTATAGTGTGTGTGTGACTACCGTGTCTGACCGTACGACATGTACGTCTGTGTGTTGTTCCTCTCGTCCAGCATAAGCAGCTCAAACACACTTTAATATTTAATATTTCTGGTGTATAAAACACATCGATCTCTCTCTCTCCATCACATTCAGGTGTGTGTTTCTGCCTTGACTTGATAGTTCAGTATTATGTATTTAGTATTACAGTATTTATTAATATTGCAAATTAGCTTTGCAGTATACACATTAAAAAGTCACTTTATGGTTAAATAATTCATATTATTCAAGGTTAATGCTGACATCCTAAATAATTTATCAAAAAAATTTAAATAATAAACTGTTTTTGCAACAAGAGAAAATTTATAGTAACTAGATGTTTGACACAGCCGATGCCGAGTGTTATGGGTGGTTGCCAGGGTGTTGCCAGGGTGTTTCTGCTGGTTGTTAGGATGTTGTTATGCGGTTGCTAGGCAGTTCTGGGTGTTTGCAAGGTGGTTGCTTTCTAAAAAGAATATGTAAGCATGAGCTAACAGTTCTGTGTCGACAAAGAGCAGCAGATAAAAGAGATAAATGTATAATTCAGCTCCAAACATTTCTAAATATAAGGATCTGAAACATCACTAATATTCCCAATGTTACTGTAGGTGACCTCTAGTCTTGAACGCTATTATAAGTGTTTGTTCTGATGAAACACACTTCAACACAGAAACAACACAGATGGTGGTCACTTGAAGGTTTCTGATCATGTATTTTCATCTACAGGCCTCAAACATGATATTTCTTATTTCTTATTTATATATTGTCTCTTATTTCCCAATAAGAGGCTGATCGTAAATCCTGCAATCCTGAAGTTTAAAATGTCCTCAGGGAGCGAGTTTCAACACCACCGCTGAAGTGTGTGACGGCCCGCAGGAGTGTTTGTTATAATTGTGTGCGTAACGGTACATCCCGTCCTTTTAAACACACAGATTGCTGTGTCATCTTGCCTTCAATTTCCTTTTAAGTGATTCAATATGTCTTAACCTGCATTATCTGACGCCCGCAGCGTATCCCACTGATATCATATCCCTGTTACTAATGTAAGCGGTTAGATATCTGACATATCAGATCATCTTGTATTTTTGGGTTGATTTATGCATCTATTAGTCCTAGTGGCTGTTATGTTACAGAACAAGAGTGGACTGGTTGAAAAACATTTGATGAACAGAACCAAATGATTTCATAGAGTCGTTTCAAGTTGCTCAACAAAAGGGTGCATTGAGGTGTTATGATTTCATGTTGGCTTCCAGATTTCAGACTCCCGCATCTAATTTGCTTGATCTGATAAAAAAAGGGCTTTTTTAGTGTTTTTACAGCCGTTCCTGTACCAGAGTGGCTCTAATGTTGATCTTACGAGTCCCACCGGCCTCTTCAACTGCATTTCACCTCAGAACTGAACCTTAAATCAACCCGCAACAAGACAGGAAGATCCGTCCCATTAATTAGACACGGAGTCGAGTAAATGCCCTCAGAAGGGACTCATCCTCACATGTCGAAGTCAAACAGCAGATAAAGGGAGCCGGTGTCTGCTCTGTCCTCCTCATGTGTGTCATTACTCATGTTTGAGTACACCAGCTCTTAACCTCTGCCGTGTGTCAGCGGCTGGACGACCAACAAAGGCACTTCAAATCCCTGGAAATGTTACAACAAACATGGGGATCATGAACAGAGCTCGAGTTATGAAGACACTCTTAGTCCATAAGCATGTGATAAGACACATTTAAAGAGCCAGATCACACAATCTGATCATCACAAACCACACTGTGCGACACGGATCTGATAAACTACAGCATGTCGACTGTACGATGATGACACCGTTGTTAGTAGGCTAGTTTTTGTTGGTGTGGACGCTAATAGCCAGTATCGTTGTGTGAATGAGTCTTAAATGATAACAGTTTTATTTTATTTGAATTATCCCTTTAAGACACACCATTTCTTGTTTTCTGTCAGGTTGGTGTCACACAACTAAACCCATGCATTTGAATAGTTTGTTTGAACATTTTTTGGCTACCGTTTCCAATTGTCTTGCCTTCTCTTTTGTCTCACACTTTCACTAGCTGTTGCTCATCTCTGCTTTCGTGCATGTCGGAGATGTGTGCACACTTCACGACTGCTTTAGCGAGGTGTTTTTGCCGTTTGCAACCACTTCTTGGCTGCAATCTGGTGCTTTTTGTCAGCAACTATAGTCACGGACATGAAAGGGTGTCTTCTAGAGCTTCAGCGTGTGCTTGGGTTTATATAAATGGTTGATAAGATCTGATTTATTCCACTGACCTGCTAAATTAAAGCATCACAGAGCTTCTCACGTGAACGGTCTGAGACGTCCGTTTAAAGCACGTCCCCTCTGAGAAATAAGTCTAATTTCACGAGCTGAAAGAGTTTAATTATAAATCTTTATTGCAGCCCTTCAGGTGTGATCTCGGAGAAGATGTGAGCCGTTATCTTTAGAGAGAGACGACTGCAGACATCCATCACGGTCTTCAAACACACGCTTATAGATGAGCACAGGTCAGGAATGAAGAAATAGGAGCTCACGTGAGGAGGCTTTCATGTGGAAAAACTTCACGCTACGTCAATGAATGATTCGCTCACATTCCTGAACATTAGAAGAACAGCAGGATGTTCTTAACAAGTAGGAACGAGGGATGTAATTTAGTACAAATATGATGAGCAATAAAAGTCATTAAATCATACTTTTATTAATCTGTTTTTCTTTTGAGGGTGTGGTTAAGGTTAAGAGGTTTTATAATATATTGATTCGCTTTAAAGGGATAGTTCACCCAAAAATGAAACTTCTGTCAGTAATTACTCGCCCTCATGTCGTTCCAACCCCGTAAGACCTTCGTTCATCTTCGAAACACAAATTAAGATATTTTTTATTAAATCTGAGAGCTGGATCACTCCTCCATAGGCTTCCTAAGGGATTGAAACTTGACAGCCCCGAAAAGTTATTAAAGAAATCGTTAAAATAGTCCAAGTGACTACAGTGGCTAGATCTTAAGTTTATCGAGCTTTTCGAACTTTTGAGCACAAAAAACAAACTAAAATAGTGACTCTATTCAAGTATTCTCTTTGGGCCTGGAGATTTCACGTAGTGTTATTGTGCAACGCTTCTGGTTGAACGTCACACGCATCACACACATGACCAGCGTCGGCCAATAGTGAGCCTACGTGTGACGTATAACCCAGAAGCGCTGCACTGTTACACTACGTCAACAGCTTAGGAGAAAGACACGGAAGAGAAGAGATGGTTGAATAAAGTCGTTATTTTAGTTTTTTTATGTGTGCAAAAAGTATTCTCGTCGCTTGATAAACTTATGATCTAGCCACTGTAGCCATTTGGACTATTTTAACGATGTCTTTAATAGCTTTTCGGGGCTGTCAAGTTTCAATCCCTTAGAAGCCTATTGAGGAGTCAAGTCAAGCCAAGTCCAGTGATCCAGCTCTCAGATTTAACCACAAATATCTTAATTTGTGTTTCGAAGATGAACGAAAGTCTTACGGGGTTGGAACGACATGAGGGCGAGTAATTAATGACAGAATTTTCCTTTTTGGGTGAACTATCCCTTTAATCGATTGCACTTTCTTTTGTTTAATGTCCCTGATTTATTTATTCCAGCTGTATTATAAATGATCTTGAACTCTTTCAATTACAGTCTTTTATAGTCGTGCCAGTAGATCTGGAAGAGAGATAGAGTTGGCAGTGAAGTATATCGAATCAGTCTGTGATTTCCGTGACTGATGAACTGATTTAAAATAAAATAACAAACTATCGTGACTCAATAGATTCAGTTTTAGATATCTGGCCTGAATTCTCTTTGATTTGCTTTTTATATATATATTTTTTAGCTCAATATCTCTCTGTTGCTCACAAACACAAACTGTCTGCATTTGATCGTGTCTGAACATCCAAACACACGTTTCATCACAGAGAAATGCTGTCCAAGATTAACATCCTGGGATTCTTTCTTCAAGTATTTGTGATTCGCTGAGAAACTTTTATTGTGGTGTTATCAATATCAGATTAATTCGCCCCTAAATGGCACATAAAAATGAATCAAACTGTGACGTCAGTCAGATGGTCTCTTCTTGAAAGAGATCTTCTGAATGTGCCACACCATAGCGTGAGTTTCTCCTGCAGTGCATTAGGGAAATTATTTGGGTTGGGCATGAGAGTTGTGAGGACATTCATAAAACAATGCATAAAATAAATAATATTGGTTTGGTTTGGGATAGTCAGTAGCATCAACATTAGCTCTAATTTAATTAACTGAAAATGTTAATTGTAATAAGGCTTTGAACTGAAAAATTGAGAAAAAAAAAGTTTTAGATGATATCAACTCTGCTGTCCTGATTTAGTGTGTGTGTGTGTGTGTGTGTGTGTGTGTGTGTGTGTGTGTGTGTGTGTGTGTGTGTGTGTGTGTGTTGTGTGTGTGTGTGTGTGTGTGTGTGTGTGTGTGTGTGTGTGTGTGTGTGTGTTTACAGTGGTGAAGTGTTAACAGAAAATCACGAGTGTGAAGGAAGCGAGAGAAGTTTCTTCACTAAAGCTGTGATCTCTGAAAGCTTGAAGAGCAGCTGGAGATCCTAACCAGTGATCAGGGTCAGTGTGTGCATCAAACCCCAGCAGTCACACCTCAGCGTTACCAGTGTTGGGAGTAACGCGTTACAAAAGTAATGCATTACAGTAACATATTACTTTTTGCTGTAACGCAGTAGTGTAAGGCATTACTAATCAATTTTCAGTAATATTTTACTCGGTACATATTCAGTAAGGCTTGCGTTACAAGTTACAACAGACTTTTAGTTTTAATTGTAAAAACAAAAATATATATATAGGCCTAGCCTACACAGCAAGACCGCGAGACATTAACAAATGAAAAATGCAAGTAGGCGAGGCTAAATTACCTGTTCGTGGTCAGTCAATAGCCGTGTGTGGTGTCCAAGTCTGTTAATAAAAACTATATGGCAGCGTCTGATATTTTTGTATAGCGATTTATATTTTTTACAGGAGTGCCGTGAGGTATGATCTCGGCCTCTGTGCTCGCGCTGGCCAGTGGAAAAGCGGCTAACGGTGAAGATGGCATGAAGAAGACTGCCATTCGCGAGATGGACGTATGCGCATTATAGGCTATTCGTTCTGTGTTTTCTTTCTAAACAGTTAGGCTATGTTTATGTGGTATTTTTCATGTTTTCATCACGCAATCATGTTTTTGATGCGGTGGTGACGCGTTCATGTAAGGGTGCTGCGCTGCCGATAAAGCATCTAAAAGCTGTCACAAAGAACCGGCAAAAGCAATGATTATGAATATGTCAAATATAGCAAGGAGACATTTAATTGTTTATTAATAAAGTCAAGATGAAGTTGACGATGCTGACTCGCAATCTTCGCAGTAGGAGTGCACCAGAGAGAAATGCACATTTCATTTCATAAGCAGAGAGCAGTCTGTTTTCTTTCGTTTTGAATTGTTCTGTTTTACACGTAGACATTTCAATATAGATATATTTTTCAGGTCCGTGAATAGGCTACCTTATACGCTGAGTTTCGGTTCATTTATGAGTGAATTGTCCACCGTGTCGTGATTATTTATAATTGTCTGCTATATTTAGCCTACTTCTTATTTATAAAATCCACGCAATTGCTGGATCAAACATTGATTAAAATTAAGATACAATTAATACAAAACGAAATTCACTTTAAAGAAAGGCTTTATGTCTTCTGTGTAAGGTCTTTGTGAAAGTTTTAAAGCATCTTTTAGTGCCGCTTCAGAGCGCTCGCGTCCGTAACGGAGAACTGTCACGTCTGTAACATTGTTTTTTCCTCATAAATGCAAACACGAAAAATAAAATAAAATGAATATTTTATGTTCTGTGGAGAGCCAACCCTTCTTCATCCGATTTGCGCAGTGTAATTCACAAAATTACAACAACAAAAATCGTTGCCTCCTAAAAGTTAAAGATTTTTTTTTTGTCACGCATGACTGTCTATTTCCCTAATATAAAATATAAAATGCATGTGTAGACTGATATTTTTCTAATGTCTGGACTCCTTTCAGGGAGGAGCCTATGGATAAACAGACATTTCAATATTTTGGTATTAATGCATTTCCTGAGAATTTATTTTTCAAGTTTTGACAGCAAATGTCATGTCCATAACGCTGGAATTCCCAAATTTTAAATAATTTATCCTCAACTTGTTTTGTGGTGTAAGTCTACGTATTTTATAATGTTAAGTTAACTTCAAATAATACTAATAGCCTAGTAATTTAAAGATGTGGTAGCATTGGATCTGGACGGTATGGATAACTCTTGGAGTTGGAAGTGGTGTGTCAGGTAGGCTATGTGGATCTGAGTGTCGCGATTTCGGTTTCATATGGCATATCATTAAAGCCCTAGTCATTTTAGAACGTTAAGTTCTACTTCTGTATAGTTATTTTGGTGAAAGTAACTCAAAAGTAATACAGGAGTAATGTAACGCATTACAATTCTGAGACAGTAATATTGTAAGGTAATGAATTACTTTTAAATAACAGTAACATGTAATATATAATGTATTCCAGTTTGGAAGTAACTTGCACAACACTGAGCGTTACCCACAATCCCCCTGCACCCAATTTAACTTCTTCTCTTTCCATACAATATTAGTCTTTATTTATGTCAACAGAAGCAGCGCCAGTGGGATTCGTTTTCACTTTCATGAGATGTCGCCATAGAGTCGGTCCTCCTGGAGTCACCTGACCGTCACTAGGATGGTTCACCTCACGCTTTTGGGGGGGATTGAACCATCAAACCTTCAGATGACCAGCTCTGAATCTCTACAGCACATGTGTAAAATGACTCAGCTGATGAAAACAATGGGGAAGTGATGGGAATTGGTCTGTATGCTTATTTAACTCTTACTGTGGGAATACCATAGTACTTTGAAATATACCATGCTATTGTACTAAACGATTGCCATTCAAATAATACCTTGTTATTACCATGGTAAAAAAGAAATGGTACATGCCCAAATAACCATGAAAACAGTACATGTAAAAAAATAAATAAATACTACCATGGTGCATATGAAAACCTATGGTATAAGTATGGTAAATGTCCAAACATCCATAGTATTACCATGGTACAATAGTTTTTGATATGCACCATGTTAGTACATGATTTTCCTTTTAAACATATACCATACAGTGTTCTTGAACATTACCATGATTATACCACTGTTTCCGGGGAACATAACTGGTAATTCTGTATAATTAGTCAAATTTACTAATTTTAACGGTTGTTTGAACATTTATGTCATAGTTTAAAAAATGCACAGTGGTGCAATGATTATTTTAAACATGTATAACTATGGTAAATGTAATGTTTGGACTCATCTGACAGCTTATGAACTGAGCTGAACGCTGAGTGAACTTAATAGAGATATTAAAGTATCCTAATGTGGCATTATTGCGTAAACTTGCATGAGGGAAGATCAGACTTTTTTGACACATAATACCTGAGGCACTCCCCTGTTTTTGTTCTTGCTACCAGTTTTTTTTTTTAGTTTTTTTTTTTTTTTTTATTTGGGAAAAAATATGATGTAGGACAAGACAAAAATGTTGTATAATATGACCAAATGTGTATTTATGTCCTGCAACATCAGAAAAAAATAAAAAAAAAAAACATGCATGAGGAGAAGATGTTAAAGTTCTTCTCCCCTCCTGATCTCCACTTATTTAACTCATCTTTGGTTTCCGGTCAGTTGGTCAATCTTTTCTTTTATCACTGATAATGTTGAAAGCTAAAGTGATTGTAACTTTCGTTGTCTAAATGTTCAGGTTAAATCCTATGTTGTGCTATCAGTTCTAAGAAAGACTTTTACCTTTAAAGAATAAGAGTTCAAGAATAACAACAACTTTAATGGAGTCGGATAAATAACTGAATATGCACGTCATCCTACAACTGCTTTTTGGTTCAAAATAACAGCGTAAGCTTCCAGCCTTACACAAGTATTTACTATGATACAAGTTCAATATTTTATATTTTAACAATAATACAGAATTACCAATTATAAATGCCAAAACACAGTGGTATTATCAGGGTTAATGTTCAAGATACTGTAATGGTATGTTAAAAAACAATGGTAGATGCTCAAATAAGGTAAAAAATGCATTACCATCACTGCACCACTATTGTGCATTTTGCAAACTATGGCATAACCATGATGAATGTTCAAACAACTATAGTATTACCATAATAGTTGGTATTACCATGGTACATTTCCAAAACGACAGATTTACAAGTTATAATGCCAAAATACAGTGGTATTGCTATGGTAAATGTTCAAATAAAATGCAAAAACAATTCATCAATACGGTAAAATATCAACAACAAAAAACAGTATTACCTTGGTACATGTTACTGTTTTTTACTGTACCACTATTGTGCATTTGCAAACTATGGCATAACCATGGTAAATGTCCAAACAACTATAGTATTACCATAGTACAAGTTGGTACCAAAAACTACAAAATTACAAGTTATAAATAAAAACACAGTAGTATTATCATGGCAAATGTTCAAAACATGGTATTACCATGGTAAATGTTCAAATAAATTGATACTTCCATGTCTATTTTAAAAACAATGGCATATGGTAAAATGTCCACAAAATCAACATATTACCATGGTACAAATTTTAAAACCTGGTGGGTAAACGTCCAAACTATATCACAATAGTACAAGTCCAAAACACTGTGGTATTACTATAGTACATGTCCAAAAGCCTTTGAATAACCCAAGTAGTTCTGCATGTTCAAACTGAAGGACTGATGTATGGACCGGCGTACCTGATGAGCACAGCGACTCCAGCGCTCTCTCGGTTCTCATAGACGGGTCTCCACGTGTCCTGGATCACACACACATCGTCCTCCGTGAGAGTCTCGGGACTCAGTGTGAGCTCCACTCCTCCGTCTCCCTCCATCCAGACGCTCGCTGAGAAACACTTGAGAAAGAGAGAGAGAGAGAGAGATGTGCTTTCTCTTCCTGCTGAGCTCTTTATTCTGCCTGTCTCTTCAAGAGTCTGATGAAGAGTTTCTGCTGAATGGAGGAGATCCTCCCACCCTCGACCCTTTATCTCTCTCTCACTCTCTCTCACTCACTCACTCACACACACACTAGTGTTTTTTTCCCTCTTAACTCACAATCACACCTTCCCCCTTCAGTTTACTTGATTTTTCTCACACTCCTGCATCCGTCGGTTGCCCGCCCACAGTAAAGACATTTGTTTTCTCCTGGGCAGCGAGGAGATTAAATGAAGAGGCTTTTGCTTCTCAGATGTTTCGATCCCCTGTAGAGTTTCAGACGAGATCTCGACTCAAATAACAAAGCCTGCAAACACATTGTTCTGTGGTTTTGTCTTGTTGAATGTAGTAGTAAAACATCAAAACAGCCTTAAAACTAGATACTGAGAATCAGAAAGCTTAAAGGTTTACCCAAAGTTAACAGTTCTCCCAAAAATGTGGCTGTTTACTTCGTTCAAAACCTGTAGGATTTTCGTTCTTCTGGTTTTTGAGGGTTTATTTCCAATAAAAGTCAATGGAGTTCAGTTTTCTTTGGACCTCGATGTTCTTCCAATCATAATTTGTGTTGCACAGATGAAAGAACGTCTTAAATTTCCAGGTATGGATGGATGAAGTGTTTCTTTATGGCGTTCTCTGAGGGCTTTGTAAGAGTCCACTGCTTTTGAACTGTACTAAAAAAGGTACAAAAGCTGTCACTGTGGCCGCACCTTTTCAAAAGGTACACCTTTGTACCTAAAGAGTGCATATTAGTCCCTCAAAGGTACATATTGGTACCAAAAATGTAGTACCTAAATGGTACATAGTAGAACCCTTTTGAAGGGTATGGTCCCAGTGACAGCTTTTGTACCTTTTTTTCTGAGAGTATTGAGAAAAGATCTGTGCAAGTGAATTGAATTTAGCTGAAAAGATGCAGAAATAATCACATGATCTGAGCTGATCCACATTCATTCATACTGGACGACAACTAGGGACTCATTTCGGTTCGTTCTTTGGAGAAACATTATGACGAAACACAATGGAGAAAGGTTATTCCTTGGTTTTATCTTGAACAAAGACGAGCACTTTGAGAGCAAACGTGCCTTACATCAACACAACTACGGCTCAGATGAACAGCTGCTCACTGCTTTATTACTCAGCTGTTGCTCTTTTATCAACTTAACAGCGTTTTATGTGATGGTTTATTAGAGTACAAACATTGTCTCAGATGTTTCTCCTTAAAGTGCCATCAGGAGAAATGAAAACAGGCTTAAAGGAGTCAATAGTTGTCATCTAGGAGGAGTATAGAGCTGTAAAATGAGAGCAGAAATGCTTGAGTTCATATGTACTGAGTTAGCATGAGGACGCTGTTTCTTTAGTGTTTATGAGCTTTTAACTGTAGACATGGGTTAGTGGTGTGTACGTGTATGTGTGTGTACGTGCATATGTGTGTGTGTCACAGCGGGTCAGACAGATTCTTCAAACTTTCACTCTGATGTAATCACAGAACACAGGGAGAGATACGACTGAGTTCAACAGGACAGAAAGACCCACACACAGATCACTCTGAGACAGATCAGAGGTTTTAGTCTTCTTGTGTGTTTTGTAGGGTCGTCGGGTCATCTATCTGTCTATCTATCTGATCAGTCTGTGTATTTGAGTGACTTCAGTAGTTTTTTACTGCTTTGAAACTGTGAGTTTCTGTAATGGTCAGATGCGTGTGTGTCACACACATGTTACAGTAACTGAATATCCGAAATGTCATTGTAAAGCATGGTATTTTTTGAGGTACCTTGCAGTACTATGTAAAACCCTGGTAACTTTATATTGTAGTCATTCAGTAACATTGATATCAAAGGGTTTTGGTCAGAAAGAGTTTTTAATATATCTTCTGCTCACCAAGGCTGCTGATCATTTGATCAAAAACAGTAGAGTGTAATACAGTAATATTGTGAAATATTATTACAAATTTAAAAGAACTGTTTCCTATGTGAATATATGTTCAAATGTAATTTATTTAAGGTGAATTTCCAGCATCATTACTCCAGTCTTCAGCATCACATGATCCTTCAGAAATCAGTATAATATGATGATTTGACACTCAAGAAACATTTATGATTATTATCAGTGTTGAAAACAGTTGTGCGTGGAAACCTTGACAAATTTTATTTTCAGGATTCTTTCATGGATAGGAAAATGTTGTAACATCATAAGGCCTTTATTGTCACCTTTGATGAATTTAATGCCCTTGATGAATATAAATGTTAATTTCGTTTAAAAAAAATCTTTGAACAAATGAGATTTTTTAATAAAAGATCAATTATAATCTATATTTAATAATAATAAACCCTAACCCTATTCATCAAATCGCCTTAGTAAAAGCATCAACACAGTTATAAAGTCTTCATCTCAATCTGAACTGCTTATAGAATGAATATCATCACTGAACATAAACAACACAGAGAGAAATGTTGCATGAGATCATTGTTGAAAACTCACTCAAATGTAACTCTGGCCAAAATATTTCACATACATCACATATCAATTCTGAGGGCTCTGAAACACGAGTGCATGTGTGGGTGTATAAGGTCAGGAATAATGAAAGGCAGATGTGAGTTTGTCCAAGACACATCCCAGCCCTGAAGCATGTGACCCATTATTACAGATTCTTTACAGTATTTATAATAATCCGTCTTTTCATACTCAGCTTCTGAAGAGCAATTATACAGTCAGTTATATTAATGCTGAATAGCTGGTTGTACAGCATGTTCTCCCTGTGTGTGTGTGTGTGTGTGTGTGTGTGTGTGTGTGTGTGTGTGTGTGTGTGTGTGTGTGTGTGTGTGTGTGTGTGTGTGTGTGTGTGTGTGTGTGTGTGTGTGTGTGTGTGTGTGTGTGTGTGTGTGTGTGTGTGTGTGTGTGTGTGTGTGTGTGTGTGTGTGTGTGTGTGTGTGTGTGTGTGTGTGTGTGTGTTCGGTGCTCCGGTTTACCCCACAAACCAAAGACATGCAGCATAAGTCAACTCTAATAAGGATAAAGTGGTTTGGATGATGGACGGATAGACGGATGTTGTTGTACTTTGCCATTACATTTAAGTGCACTTGGCAGAACAAACTGAAAGGTGTTTAGTTATAATTGCATTTGCGTTTTGTGAAATATTAGGTCCGCTTACAGCTATGTTTGAGCGGATTCAATGCCTCGGCCTGTAAATGTAAATTGTTCATGTAATAACTTCAATTGGCTGCTTCTGCTGCCCTCTGGTGGAAGCTGGATGCAGTTACACACAAGAGACATTCAGTTTGTCATTTGCACAACAAATGTGTAGAAACTACACAAGTTCACTGGCCGATGAAATTTAGGTAGCACTTTATTTTACAATCCTGTTCCACATGTAAATACTGTACTTATTATAGCAATTACAATAAATGGGTTATTATAACTAGTCTATAACCCTGAACCTAACCTTAAAGGGGAACTGAAACGAAATAGGAAGTTAAGGTCATAGAGGTGTAGTGGTAAAAAAAGATGTGGGTAAACTATAAATTCTGGTGGACCACGACGTGGTCACCCGGGCCACTGCCTACCCGCCATGTGTATCCTGATGACATTGCTATATCAGGGCTCGACATTAAGCCTTTTCATACGCTTGTCCTTCGGACAAGTAAATCTGTCATTTACTTGTCCAAGTAAAAAAGTTGCTCAGCCATATATATATATTTTTTTGTTAATTTATTCTGAAACAATATTCTCAGTGTTCAATCAGCTTTGTTATTTAAATCAGCATATTGTAATATCTGCACCTTTAAAGGGCACCCCTCCCCCAATATTATTAAATGTAGGCATATGCTTCATCTTTCATTTTAAATTCCTAATTTTGATCAATAAATTCAATTATTTCGAATAATAAGACACTAGGACTGTTAGGGGCTGATCAAATTAAATCATTTACACTGAAAAATTACAATTGCATAAAATAATGTTATGAAATTGATTTAAATTTACATATAAGAAACATTGGAAAGAATGATACTACTTTTAAACATAACACTAAACCGCCAGTAGGTGGCGGCAGGCGACCGTCTTAATAAGCGAGTCATTGATTCATTCATTCAAACGATTTGTTCAAATTGCTGATTCATTCAAGAATGAGACAGATGTTTATGAATGGGTCATTGAATCTTTCACTCAATCGATTCGTTCAAAATGCTGAATCATTCAGTAATGAAAACTGTGAGTGTTCCTGAGATATGCGCTGTGGTTCAGCTGTGATTTTTGTTTGCAGCTATTTTCGCTGCTGAAACAGAACAGAAACAGCCAATATTGCATCTAAAATGTAAGTGACAATTTTAACTGTTTATTGAACTGTTGTAGGAAATCAATGTCACATTTTCAATCGTGATGGTGTTCAGGAAAAATAACTGAGGTTGCTTGTTGCAGTGAATTGATGTAACATATGTTAAAAATATAAAAACTCACATTTAGATGTTTTATAGGCAGTATGTTGTTATTAAAGGTGCAGTGTGTAACATTTTTGACTGTTTATTAACAGAAATGCAATATGACATCCATAACTATGTGTTCAGTGGTGTATAAAGAACTTACTTAATAAGCCGTAATGTATTTATTACCTTAGAATTAGGCATTTATATCTACATAAGCGCGGGAATCCCCTTCTATGAAGGCCGCCATATTATCAGAGGTGTAAAATACTTGAGTAATTTTACTTGATTACTGTACTTAAGTACTATTTTGGGGGATTTTTACTTTACTTGAGTACAATTAAAAATCAATACTTTTACTTTTACTTTATTACATTTTTAAAGAAAAAAAAGTACTTTTTACTCCTTACAATTTAATTTACAGTCAAAAAGTACTTCTTTTTTGGAGATCACTTCATTCTATTTTCCCTTGCTATTACCAAACCAATTGAATTGCGCTGATGCCCAGTTTAATTTAAATGTTATTTATTCTGCCAATGAGATTCAAACGGTTCAAGGTCCAAATGACAGTTTCATTGCAGCTTCAAAGGGCTTTAAACGACACCAGACGATAAATAAGGGTCTTATCTAAATTTCAAAAATTTCAAAAATAAATAAAAAAGTTTAAGTTTTATAAGCACAAATGCTCGCCTTGCTCTGTTCTGTGATGTGCGTTTGTGACGTCGCGTAATACGCAATTACGTTGAAAAGGTCACTTGTAGTCGGAAGTACCGAGTCAGTGTTTACAAATGTGAGGAAGCAGGACCATATACACATATTCAAATGTCTTTGTGTCAATTTATCGTTTAAAATGCCCATTTTGTGTGCGTATCCGGGGTGTTTTAATATTAAAAAGGCTAAAAGAACATTTTCGTCAGGACAGAAGCGTGACCTTTTCAACGTAAATGCGTATTACGTGACGCCACGTCACGTCTGGTATCGTTTAAAGCCTTTTGAAGCTGCACTGAAACTGTCATTTGGACCTTGAACCGTTTGGGTCCCATTGAAGTCCATTATATGGAGGAAAATCCTGGAATGTTTTCATCAAAAACCTTAATTTCTTTTCGACTGAAGAAAGAAAGACATGGACATCTTGGATGACATGGGGGTGAGTAAATTATCAGCAAAAGTTTTTTTAAAGGTGAACTAATCCTTTAACTTAAATGCAAGGTTTTACAACTTTGAGTTGCATGTTGCATACTGGCATTAGATAGTCTTAAAGTTTGATAACTAAATATAGTTCTAAAGCAGGATAAAACCTTGTATGTGGTTCATTCACTTTATGTTTTAAGATATTAAAAGCTTAAACGGGAATCTCTAGTTTTCATTCTTGCTGTTACTTTTACTTCTTTAATACTCAAGTACAATTTTAATGTGGTACTTTTTTACTTTTACTCAAGTACGATTCTGGCCAGATACTTTTACTTGTAATTGAGTAAAATTTTCCCTCAGTACTTGTACTTCCACTTGAGTAACAATTTTGAGTACTTTATACACCTCTGCATATTATGACGTCATATTTCTACCATAGCCGACAGCGAACAAACAGCGTTAGAGCGCGTTTCCTCACTACTTTGAAAGAGAAGCCGCAGAAAGCTAGAAGAAGCTAGTCATAAACACCGTGAGTGTTTTCCCTTGTCAGTGGTGTAAATATGAAGTTGGATTGTTTCATGTAATTTTATTCTTCACCCTCGCTGTGTTATGGCTTTGCTATGTGGGGATAAATGTGCTGGTTACGTTCGTGAGGCAGCTGATTAGTAGGCTACTCTTGTCATTGACCGGAAAACAGTTACAGGAATCACCAACCCGTCGATCTTGGAAGCATTTTAAGTCGATCGAGTTTCCAAAATCAGAGAAAAAAGGCTATTGTGTGTAATAAGTGGTGTCTATGGGATGCGGAGGCGCGCGTGCTGTTACAATCACGGCATTTTTGCCGCAGGCACCTTTGGGCTCATGCGGACGCGTCGAGTATAAACAAGGCTTTAACCAGCTCAGCCACAGTAACAGCTCATATTAGCCAGCTAAACTTTTACTACCCTGTTAGAAAAAAATCTATAGTTGCATAGTTTCATGTGGTTCTACTCCCTCGCTGTATTATGGGTTTGCTATGTGGGGAGAATGAGCTGGTTATGTTCGTGAGACAATCAGCTGATTACTATTATTTACAACAACTGTGACGAGATCTGTCGTGTCGACAGCTCAGACCGATATTATAATGTTATGTATTAAGACCCTTGATCCTCACCTGACTATGGCTTTGTAAACTTTATCCATGATGTGGTTTATAATGGACTGTGGTACTCCATGTTAGCTGTGGCTTGTTTTACTCTGGCTCACTACGACGATGTTTGTCCCGTTTTAGCCACCGTAGCTTCTTCGAAAGGGAGGGGTGAGCAGTGGGCTGAGCCCTTAGTGTAAACTCGCAAACGAACCGCTAGATGTCGCCAAAAAGCTACACACTGCACCTTTAACTGTGTGTGTGTGTATGTGTGTGTCTGTGTGTGTGTGTGTGTGTGTGTGTGTGTGTGTGTGTGTGTGTGTGTGTGTGTGTGTGTGTGGTGTTGTGTGTGTGTGTGTTGCGCTCATTTGTGTAGATTTCTCCTCGAGAGGCTGCGCGCGCGTCAACAGGCAACAGCGCAACCTTACGTCAGTAATAGTCAACAACACTGACGGTACAGATCCACTTGTCCGTGCGACACTTCAGTCGCGCCGCACTCATAGACAGTATAAGAAGTGGACAGAGCCATCTCATTGGAACTCAGTTGAGACAGTTGAAGCCCATTTCTGACGCACAGACTCAAACCGACTCAAACTAAGCTTGATGACGTGAGCAACCTGTCTGACAGACGTAAATCTCCTAGTAGCTGTGAGTGAAAATTGCCAACGTTAATCTTGCAGAGACGGGGAACTTGAGCAAAGAGTTCTCATACCGAATTATTTCCAATTCCCCAAAAACGTTGTTGAAATATTTTGTTCCGTTGCTTTTATGGACTCATTATCTATGGGCTTCTCCCTTGACGGGACGTCCCCCCGATTGCCTGCGAGCTTCTCCTCCTGTCTGTACGGTAATTTCTGTACAGCGCGACAGAGAGTCGAGTGGTTATGACACAATCGTTAGCCTATTTTTACAAAAACTGTTTCTACGGGGCCATAATGTAACATAGAAGGTAATGGAGCCCTTTATACATTGTCGTGTTTCTTTAGAAATAAATAATGGACAAATGGAGTCTTTAAATGCCTCAGATTATTCGCTGTCAAAGCGACGCCAAAATGAATGGGAGTCAATGGAAATGCTAACGCAAGTGAAGTTCTGCTACAAGATGGCGGCACCCGGCCGGCTTCAACTAGAGCTCGAGCTCCCCCTTTCCTGTAGCTCCAGCTCCACCTATGTAGGTTTAGTGGGTGGGGCTCACCCTCGCTGGATCTAGTCTAGTGGACAGAACATGAGGCACTATCAAGCCTGTTAATGTTAGTGCGAGTTCAATAAGGACAAGTTTGTTTTGATGCGCAATATGCTGGCATACATAATATTGTATATTTCTGTAATATTTGTCATGATTATGATGAATTATGTATCGTTTCTGTGACAAACGCGTAAACACTTAATAAGAACATTGCTCACACTGTGTGTGTTTCTAAAAATGTGAAACTTTGTAGCCTACCTATAGCCTACTATTTTCTCTTTATTACGATAAACAGTTTCTTTTTTTTCCTCCCTTTTAAAATCGTTTTGGACAAAAGCGTCTTCTATATGATTATGTAAATTACTAGACTTAAAATCAATCTTTCACTTTTCATAATCGACACAAAACTACAACACGTAGCTATAGGCCTACATATTCTCTACAAATTGCTGCACATTCATTTAATTTAATTTTGCACACATAAGTTGAAAGGTATTTGTTTACGTGTCGTGCATCTCCAACATTTATCACGTTCATGGCATTTATTCATTATGATACTAAAATAATAATAAAGTAGGCTATAGACTACTATGTACAAAAAAATCAGATGGCCCCCGATTATGAATTAAACGCGTTTAATACACGCATTTTCCTCCCATAGAAAACCAATATAAGAACGCTTAATTTGGCTTAATGCTGATTGGAATGTCCCCTTATTTTGTCGAAATAACGACTTATTATGTCGAGACATTATGTTGAGTTAGGACAAATCTCGAAACAACAAGATAATGTTTCTTTTTTCTTCACCTGCGGTTTCAGGACTTCCATAGAATACAGCCTGAGAATAATTGCTTTCAGAAATAATTTTTGGGAGTGCTTAATTGGTAGGAATAAATGGGGAAATAGGAAGTGAAAGGAAAGGGGCTTTTCGGGAGAGACAAAATAAAAACGCCAGCCAGCGTTAATTAGACAAACTGCTTGGTATCAACAACATGGACCCGTAGCCTACAAACTGCAGCTAACGTTAGAATGGATGAAAGACCGGGTGCAAGACTTAAAAACCAACAACCTGTAAACTACGATAGCTCAGTCATACTTGTATTTATATGTGGAAATAAATATGAATTGGATGTGCATTTTGGACCTGCCGTGTAGCAGACAGATCGTACATTCTGTCAATGAGTCAGTAGGCCTACGTCATGTGTCTTTTTGTAACAGTTTGCGGTACAGATAGCCTATATCTATAACAAATTAAACAAATCTTGTTGACTAACAGAGTATTCATTTTGTTCATTTGTGTTAAAACGATCTAGCGCTGAAATATGTTGCTTTTGAAATCATGCTGAGTGCTCTAGTCGCTGTTGCATGTCAATTTAGTGACTGTTATAATAAGTCCTCCTACGTCTCTCTTAGTTCTCTTTACTAAATGTAGTATAGTTAAAATGCAAACGCATATCAAGCTGCTCTTTCTCTCTCTTTCTATTTCTCTCTACTTAAAAGATCATGACTTAACTCCTTCATAGTGTTTATCGCGAAAGTTAACCTGCGCTGCGCGGCCCCGTCCACTAAATCCAGTGAGGTGAAGCTAGAGCTCCAGTGAGGGGAGGAGCTGGAGCTCTAGCTCCTCCTATTTGGCTCTGCATCGAGTACCACTTGGAAAATGCTGCGAGTCAAACGCAACGTGTCTATCCAATAGAAGTAGTCTCTCGAGGGGCCTTTGTTCTAGACTGGCCGCTAGGTCAATACCACGCCCATAGCGGTAAACTTGAGGAATTTTTGACGGATGCCGTGTCCAAGCCGCACCGTAAATACAAAATAAAAGTTATAATATACAGTAAATTTCAAAATAAACACCCTGTGCAAACTCCTAATTGTATTTTACACCAATACGCCTTATTTACGGCAGCGCCATTTTTAATGAGAATGAAAGCGAGGCTGTGAGGGATAGACATGCATCTCTTCAATGGGCTGTACTGTTATTTAATGTGTTTTCGTTTTGTTCTGCTCATGAAACACTGGAAAAATATCTTTGCAAGAAATTTCAGTTGACAAAAAACTCCCGACAATATAAGCTGTGGAAAATTGTAAGTAATCTAGGAGCTTTATTCAGCTTTTTACAGCGGATGCCAATGGAAACACGGTAAGTCTATCCCTCACAGCCTCACTTTCATACCTGTCATGGCGCTGCTCTGAATAAGGTCTATATCCTTGGTAGAAACCATAGACTGTAAGGTAGAAACCCAAAAATCAAGAAAAACCACATCGGACAGGCAAATCATGTGGTCTCGCGCATCCAATCGCTTCGCTTCTGAAATGCTCCTGGTGTGAGTTGGCACCGCGTGGAGGACAGAATAAAACCTTGTCGGAGCCGTAATGCGCCGCCGCAGATGTGTGCAGTGTAAATAAGGGGTAAGCGTCTCAGCTGCGTGGCGTGTCCGTTTTTTATTTCGGCTCCCATGTTAACAGGTTAGAGCTTGCAGACTGCCTGCGTGACACGCACCGTGCGGAAAACGCATGCATGCTAGAAATAGAACCGACGCCTATTTTTCATGTGACACGCAAGCGTGTTGAAAGCGTTTCCAGGCAAAATAGAATGGGAAAAGATGTTTATATGTTATTTTGTACACGTATACATATTAATAAATTACATTTTTGACAAATTCAGATATAGGCCTAATTTAAAAATAAATAGGCCTAATTATCAATTTTCAAATATTGCACCTGTCAATACAGAACGAAATATTCTGTAGTCTATTTTGCTGTCAACACTGCTGTGCTGACAGTGTCTTTATTAGTAGGCTTTATATTTATGCTTAACACGAAGTATAGGGCTTGCACAACTCTCTCCCATATGTCGAACAAGGGTGATCCATGTCAGCAGCGCCGCGTCAGACACGCTTCTGATGTGCAAAGACACAGAAAACGCGACGCAGCCGCCACGCAGCTGACACGCAACAGAAACGCCACGCTCACGCCACGCAGCCAGTGTGTGCCCGGCCTAATGCAGCGCAATATTAAAGATTTCGTCTTAGGTTTAACAACCTATGAAACTAATAATGAACAATATGAAACTAAAACGACATAAGCTTAATTTAAAATGTCTTAGGAACTACAGGCTATTTGGAGGTGGATAAATGCACTTTGGAGGTGGGTAAACACTATTTCCGAATATTGGGAGGTGCGTAAACGGCATTTACGTGCGTTTAGCCTCCACTACATCCCTGCATATAACAGATGTGTTTTCATTGTTATGTGTGGTAGGACAATTAAAACTACTGAAGTAGTTACAAGGGGGGGGGGGGGGGGGGGAGACAGATATGGTAGTTTGTTGTTTTCTTACTAGGGCGCCACCATCTTGATTTTCGACGATCCGTGATGTCACTGGCATGGTAGGCTACCTTGACAGCTCCAGCAAAATGGCATCTCGAGCATCACAGATCGAGAGGGGGGTCTTATTGCATTGCACCCGGCTGCCACCATGAATTGTACAGGACAAAGGCAGCAGGACAAAATATTCATTACCATCGGTTACCTCTACGGAGAAAGGCAGCCCTACAATCTTGGCTAGCAGCCTTAAACAGGCTAGCCCTCCTCCTACAGCCCCTGGGTTTAGGGTCTGTGTCTGTAGTGCCCACTTCCAAACATCAGACTATGAGGAGAGCTGCACTTTTGATTCGAGTGGTAGACTGACGAAGACCAAGTCGAACAGACTCTAGCCTGAGGCAACACCTTCTGTTTTTGACTTTTCTAGCTACAATGCAGGGCAAACCGACAAGGCAAGGCAAGGCAAGGCAAGGCAAGTTTATTTATATAGCACATTTCATACACAATGGTAATTCAAAGTGCTTTACATAGGAGAAAATAAAATAATCAAAACAAATAAGAATAATTAAAAAATTCTAAAAAAAATTAAGTACAGTAAAAACAGTCGGACGAACAGTGGCACAGTGCTCATTCAGTAAATGCATAGCTAAACAGATGTGTTTTGAGTCTGGATTTGAATGTGACTACTGTAGGAGCACATCTGATCTCTTCTGGAAGCTGGTTCCAGCTGCGGCTGGCATAGTAGCTAAAAGCAGACTCTCCTTGCTTAGAGTGAACCCTTGGTATTTCTAACTGATGCGATCCTAATGACCTGAGTGATCTGTTGGGTTTATATTCAGTGAGCATATCTGCAATATATTGAGGTCCTAGCCCATTGAATGATTTATATACCAGTAATAATACTTTAAAATCAATCCTAAATGTAACTGGGAGCCAGTGTAAAGACCTGAGGACTGGTGTGATATGTTCATATTTTCTGGTTCTGCTCAGAATCCTGGCAGCAGCGTTCTGTATGAGCTGCAACTGTCTTATGGTCTTTTTAGGAAGGCCAGTGAGGAGTCCATTACAGTAATCCACCCTGCTGGTGATGTAAGCATGCACAAGTTTCTCTAAGTCTTGACTGGAAACAAAGCATCTAATTCTTGCAATATTTTTCAGATGATAGTATGCTGATTTAGTAATTGCTTTGACATGACTACTGAAACTAAGGTCTGACTCTAGAGACACACCAAGATTCCTGACTTGATTTTTAGTTGTTAAACCCCTAGAGTGAAGGTATGCATTCACCTTGAGAACTTCATCTTTGTTTCCAAACGCAATGACTTCAGTTTTGTCTTTGTTTAACTGAAGAAAGTTTTGGCACATCCAACCATTTACTTCATCAATGCATTGGCACAGGGAGTCAATGGGGCTGTAGTCGTTAGGCGATAGGGCTAAGTAGAGCTGTGTGTCGTCTGCATAGCTGTGGTAAGAGATTCGGTTCTTTCTCATTATTTGGCTCATTGGGAGCATATACAGGTTGAATAGGAGTGGCGCAAGAATTGAGCCCTGGGGGACTCCACATGACATCGATGTCCACTCAGATTTATGGTCTCCTATACTCACATAATAACCTCTCCCTTCTAAGTATGACCTGAACCATTTTAGGGCTATCCCAGAAAACCCCACCCAGTTTTCCAGCCTGTCAAGAAGTATGTTGTGATCGACAGTGTCAAATGCAGCACTGAGGTCGAGTAGTACCAGCACTGATAATTTGCCTGTATCAGTATTTAAGCGAATATCGTTTATTATCTTTACGAGAGCTGTCTCTGTGCTGTGATGCGATCGGAAACCAGATTGAAAATTGTCAAAGTATCCATTCAAGCTTAAGAATTTGTTCAGCTGATTGAAGACAACTTTTTCAATGATCTTGCCTATGAAAGGAAGATTTGAGATCGGTCTATAATTGCTTAATATGGTCTTATCAAGATTGCTCTTTTTCAGGAGGGGCTTGACAACTGCAGTTTTCAGGGAGTTTGGAAAACTCCCAGAGAGAAGTGAGGCATTTACCACTTCTAGGAGATCTGCTTCTAAACTGTTTAACACACTTTTGAAAAAAGATGTGGGAAGTGCGTCAAGGGCGCAGGTTGATGTTTTAAGGTGCTGTACGGTTTCTTCCAAAATTTTGCCATCAATTTCTTCGAAAACAGACATAGTAACTACTCTCTCAGGTAGTGGTCGGATCTGTCTGACCCCAGCGCAACTCAAGGATGAGCTGATCACCTTTCTAATATTATTGATTTTCTCAGAGAAGAAAGAAGCAAACTCACTGCACTTGCTGTCTGAGAGCATTTCACTGGGAATCTGGCTTGGGGGGGTTGTCAGTCTCTCTACAGTAGCAAAAAGAGTGCGTGTGTTGTTTAAGTTGCTGTTTATAATATTCGAGAAGAAAGTCTGTCTAGCTTTGCCTAGTTCCATATTAAAAGCATGGATGCTGTCTTTGTAGATGTTATAATGGACTACAAGTTTTGTCTTCCGCCACATGCGCTCTGCTCTTCTGCATTGTCTTTTCATATTTTGCACTGCTGTTGAGTTTCTCCAAGGTGCTTTTTGTCTACCACTATTCTTCCTGACTTTCACAGGAACAATATCATCAATTACACTTTTAATTTTTAAGTTAAAATATTCAAGGAGAAAATCAACAGAGTCAGCAGATATGCTTGGTTTTAAAAATATAGGGCCCTATCTTGCACCCAGCACAATTGACTTTGTACACTGACGCATGTATCATTCCTATTTTGCACCCGCGCAAAGCGGGCTTTTCCCTCCACAGACGCGCGTCGGTAAACTAGGAAATGAACTTGCGCTCCCTGGGCGGGTCGGCGCAAAAATGAGGCGTGTTTCGGCGCAAACATTCCCTAGTGCTATTTTGCAGTTCCAGAAAACAATTCCGCCACTGACCAAAAAAAACCTGGTCTAAAGTCAATGGCGCGTTGCGCGTTGTTCAGAATGCTATTTTAAGCGCACATGATGGCCATAATGTAGCGGGTGCATAACGCGCACAAACTTTGATTCTTTCATCAACACAGATGCAGCAGTTTTTATTTTTGCAAATCATACATTATAACAAGGAAATATATTACCATACGAGGGAAATCATTGTGGTGTCCATGAAGATGTGAAAAAATAGGCATAAGCTTACACATTTACCAGTGTATATTGGTAATTTTTCAGGCAAATTGACGGATCAGACCTGTTTGCCCAATAGTGGCAAGACACATATGTATATAAGGACATCTGACAAATTAGTTTGTCCGTCAAGAACTAGGGAAAAAAAATCTGAAGACTGCGAAATAACCTTTACCATAATGTAAGTACATTAAAAACCTCTTTAACTTACCAGTTAAGTTGAGCTTTCTCATATTTTTTTCTATTGATTTGGGTGGGTTTGTCCCATCCCCAATGTCAATTCTCTTTCTTTTACGGCCCTGACGAGAACATCGATCTCCTCGGCTGTGAACCGATTCTGAAGCGCGCCTGGTAAATGCGCCATAATAATAACAATCCGCCATGCAACATGCGCACCTTCTCTTAAAGGGTATGTTGGATGACGCTCTGATTGGTTTATTTCACGTTACGCCCAAACCACACCTATGAATAATGAAGCTACTTCAGACCAACCTCTTTTAGATTTGCGCCAGGCGCAAGAGGCATTTATCAATGCATTTAAAATAGCAACAGCGCCGGAATCCGCCAACAAAGTTACTTGCGCTTTGCGCTTTGACACTTGCGTTTCAGATCGTGCGCTGGGTGCAAGATAGGGCCCATAGCCTTCATAAATAGCACACTAGTGTTCTCATTTAAGCATCTCTTTTTGACAGACACAGATCTAGCTTCAATGGCAGGAGAGATCAAAATATCAAAGAAAATACAGAAATGATCAGACAGTGCTACATCCTTAATAACAGTCGATGAGATGTTTAGACCCTTACTGATAAGTAGATCTAGAGTGTGTCCACGATTATGTGTGGGTCCATGTACATGCTGAGTCCGATCAAAAGTTTTTAAAACAGATTTGATTTCTTTTGCCATATTGGTTTCTGCATTATCTATGTGAATGTTAAAATCTCCAGCAATGGCAAAACAGTCAAACTCTGAGGAAATTGTTGATAACAGTTCTGTAAAGTCCTCAGCAAAGGCTGGAGAGTATTTTGGAGGCCTGTAAACAATGATAAGTAAAATACGAAGAGCACCTACAATACCTACACAATACCCAGATATTCGAAAGACGGGTAATTCCCAAATGATATTTGCTTACATTGATAGACATCTTTAAAAAGAGCAGCTAAACCCCCGCCTCTCTTACCCGCTCTGCAAACACTCATAAAAGTAAAGTTAGGAGGGGATGTTTTATTGAGGACTGTTGCACTGCAGCTGTCTTCTAGCCAAGTTTCATTTAGCAACATAAAGTCCAGGTTGTATGTGGTTATTAAGTCGTTGACTGGAAGTGATTTATTTTTAAGTGAGCAGATGTTTAAAAGTGCTAACTTAACAGTTTTACTTTTTGTCCCCACAGCGATCTTAGTTTGGCGTGTAATAGGCACCAAATTAGATGGGTTTGCTGTACGGCTTTTGAAGGCCTTAGACCTTCTATCATGTAATTGAACAGCAATAGAGAAAGATTCAGGCACACTGGGTTCCCGCTTGTTTTGTAAACATTTAAGAAAGTTACTGTTATCATAGCGGGGACCCGACACATATCACTGAGAGCTGGTATCAGTTGTTTTTGGTTCACCTCGAGCCGCTGGAGGAGGGTGTGAGCCCTGGCGCTGTGGCAGAGGCCGAAGAGCTCTCACAGGAGGAGGGGGAGGGCGAGCTGGGCCCGCAGGCTTTGGTGGTTGTGGGGCCTGCCGTTTTTTGGTTGACATCTGGGGGCTTGCAAAAGAGTGGGATAGTCTGGTTCCAGCATACACCAGTTGTTCCATTTTCTCCGAGAAGCACAGAAGTGGAGATGCTGGAGAGAGGGACAACGTGTCTTGCTCTGGTGTTATCGGAGGCTGTAATATGCTGTCCTGGATTTCCTGGCTGTTTTCCAGAAAGTCGTCCTTGGGTGCTGAATCTTCTAGCAGTTCTAGTATGTCACAGTCTGTCTGTGGTGAGCTCTGTGGGCAGGGCTCAGCTGAGATTGTGTCCGTGAGCAGAGGTTGTTGTGGCTGAGTGGTGTTATCATTGTCCTTGTGTGATGTGTCAGCCGCATGTCCATTCAGGTGCAGAAGTGAAGTCCTGTGGTCATTCATACTGTGTCCATGTGTGTGTGTTATTCAGGTTGAGTGGATTGGCACACACTGCAGAAGGATGATGGATTGAGAAGGAGATATTGTCCTTTAGCACTCTTGAACCAAGTTTGTTTGGGTGGAGCCCATCCTGTTGAAACAGTTGCCTCTGACTCCAGAAAAGATTGAAGTTGTCAATGAAGTTCACTCCTTTTATATTGCAGGTTTTTTGCAGCCATGTGTTAAGCCCAAGCAACCGTGGAAACCTGTTTGTTCCTCTTGCTGGGAGTGGTCCACTGATGAATGTCTGAACTTTCAGTCTTTTAAGTGTTTCAAAAAGTTCATTGAAATCCTTCTTAAGGAGTTCTGACTGCCCTTTATGAATATCATTCTTCCCCACATGAATAATGAGTCGATTTGCAGTCTTATGTTTCATCAGAATGTTCTGAAGTTCCCTGTTTACATCAGAAGTTGTTGCTTGTGGAAGGCAGCATGTTGTTGTGTCCCTGCTACTAATGTTTCTGATTATGGAGTCTCCCACTATCAGAGTCCTGTGCTCGGCTGCGCTCTGAGCTGAGTGCCGCTGTCTGCTCGACCTTGAGCGCCCGTTAGCAGTGTTAGCTACTGGCTGATTCAGTCTGTGTTCGATCACATTCATCACATTTAGGGATTCCTCATTCATTAATACTTCAAATCTGTTCTCAAGATGTATAGGCGGTGGTAGGAGACCAGTGTTTGCAATCCTTGTCAGAGCCGTATCTGGGGTAGAGGATGCTACTGCGGCAATGTGTGATGCTCGTGACAATCTGATGTTTCGAGTGCCTTTGGGTCTCGCTCCCTGTTTGTGCCATCGATTTGTAAGTCGATCGGCTTGTTTCTCTACACTTAGTATGGCCTGTATTGGAGCACTAGATTCATGGGACTCACCGGCTGTATGCTGAGCAGTGTTGTGCAAGTTACTTCCAAACTGGAATACATTATATATTACATGTTACTGTTATTTAAAAGTAATTCATTACCTTACAATATTACTGTCTCAGAATTGTAATGCGTTACATTACTCCTGTATTACTTTTGAGTTACTTTCACCAAAATAAATATACAGAAGTAGAACTTAACATTCTAAAATGACTAGGGCTTTAACGATATGCGATATGAAACCGAAATCGCGACACTCAGATCCACAAACCTGCAGAATCGCGACACACCCCTTCCAACTCCCAGTGTTATCCATACCAGATCCAATGCTACCACATCTTTAAATTACTATTAGTATTATTTGAAGTTAACTTAACATTATAAAATACGTAGACAGACACCAAAAAACAAGTTGAGGATAAATTATTTAAAATTTGGGAATTCCAGCGTTATGGACATGACATTTAGGCTACTGTCAAAACTTGAAAAATAAATTCTCAGAAAATGCATTAATACACCAAAATATTAAAAAGTCTGTTTATCCATAGGCTCCTCCCTGAAAGGAGTCCAGACATTAGAAAAATATCAGTCTACACATGCATTTTATATATAAGGAAATAGACAGTCATGCGTGACAAAAAAAAATCTTTAACTTTTAGGAGACAACGATTTTTGTTGTTGTAATTTTGTGAATTACACTGCGCAAATCGGATGAAGAAGGGTTGGCTCTCCACAGACAGAACATAAAATATTAATTTTATTTTATTTTTCATGTTCGCATTTATGAGGAAAAAACAATGTTACAGACGTGACAGTTCTCCGTTACGGACGCGAGCGCTCTGAAGCGGCACTAAAAGACTGCTTTAAAACTTCCACAGAGACCTTACACAGAATGACACAAAGCCTTTCTTTAAAGTGAATTTCGTTTTGTATTAATTGTATCTTAATTTTAATCTATGTTTCATCAACCAATTATAAACCAAAATATAAATAAGAAGTAGGTTAAATATAGCAGACGATTATAAATAGGCCTAATCAGGACACGGAGGACAATTCACTCTTAAATGAACCGAAACTCAGCGCATAAGTTAGCCTATTCACGGACCTGAAAAATATATGTATATTGAAATGTCTACTTGTAAAACAGAACAATTCAAAACGAAAGAAAACAGACTGCTCTCTGCTTATGAAATGAAATGTGCATTTCTCTCTGGCGCACTCCTACTGCGAAGATCACGAGTCAGCATCGTCAACTTCATCCTGCCTTTATTAATAAACAAGTAAAATGTCTCCTTGCTATATTTGACATATTCATAATCATTGCTTTTGCCGGTTCTTTGTGACAGCTCTTGCGCTTCAACGCAGACAACGACGCAGAAGTATAAATCAGCCTTTAGGTGCTATCAGCGCCGCTGCCCTTAAATGAACGCGTCACCACCGCATCAAAAACATGATTGCGTGATGAAAACATGAAAAACACCAAATAAACATAGCCTAACTGTTTAGAAAGAAAACACAGAACGAATAGCCTAATGCGCATACGTCCATCTCGCGAATGTACAGTCTTCTTCATGCCATCTTCACCATTAGCCGCTTCTCCACTGGCCAGCGCGAGCACAGAGGCCGAAATCATACCTCACGGCACTCCTGTAAAAAATAAATCGCTATAAAAATATATAAGACGCTGCCATATAGTTTTTATTAACAGACTTGGACACCACACGCGGCTATTGAATGACCACGAACAGGTAATTTAGCCTGCTTGTCTCGCGGTCTTGCTGTGTAGGCTATTTTTTTTTTTTTTTTTTTTTACAATTAAAACTAAAAGTCTGTTGTAACTTGTAACGCAAGCCTTACTGAACATGTACCGAGTAAAATATTACTGAAAATTGATTAGTAATGCCTTACACTACTGCGTTACAGCAAAAAGTAATATGTTACTGTAATGCATTACTTTTGTAACGCGTTACTCCCAACACTGATGCTGAGGGCGTCCATGATGAAGCTCTGTTGTGTGTTCCGTCTGGTTTGGTGGTCCCATAAGTAACTTTGTTTCAAGAACTGCAATCCTTTGTAAAAGTCTCTGGCAGTTAGTGCAGCAAGTAGATTCCAGAAGAGGCATTTTCTCTTATTCTTATGAATGTAGGCAGTTGTGTTTTCTCTTCCCCGGAATGTAAGCTTTCAGTGGGAGGCTGGTCGAAGAAAAGCATTCCGCTTTTTTCTAGTAATCAAGCGTTTGAGCACTGTGCTGATTTGCTGAAGTTAAAATTAGGTGACAAAAGGAAATAAAATATGAAAATATAAACACGATAGAGCAATAAAAAAATAAAAGCGATAGAGCAAAGCGCGGAGCAGTAAGCAAGAGCGTCCGAAAAGTAGCTGAGCAGGAAGTGGAATCGACAGACCAACACAGGGCACCATCACATCTAGCACTGTTAGCCGCAGGGAAAGAGCGCTAAAACACACAAGTCAGGAGGAGGACAGAGAGGTAGGTTTAGCTGTTATCCATGATGCCATGTTAAGTCAAAAACTAGTTAGGGTTAGGTTAGGCTAATCAAGGTTAAAAAAAATGGTAATCTTTCCAACAAGCGAATTTAAAGGGGAACTGAAACGAAACAGGAAGTAAAGGTGATGTAACAGATGTGTTATCATTGTTTTTTGTGGTAGGACACTTAAAACTGCTGAAGTAGTTACAAGGGAGAAAACAGTGATGTTAGTTTGCTGTTTTGTTACTAGGGCGCAGCCATCTTGAGTTTCAACGGTCCGTGACGTCACTGGCATGGTAGGCTACCTTGACAGCTCCAGCAAAATGGCATATTAAGAGCATAATAGATCGAAAAAATTGTGATCTGTCCAAAAAGCGAATATAACACCTCCGATGCCATCAAGGGCCGAATAACCTGTTTGCAAAATGACTGTGGCATAAAGGTGACCAGACCACGGCGGGTTCTGTAAACAAATTCCACTCACCCCTTCGTTGTTATCGTGATGTTCACCTTCACCGTAGATCACCTTGCTAAATTAATCCAACATCGGGGATGTTATCCGATATAAGCAATATCCATCGAAGACACCCGCAAGACACTGGTTAGTTACTGTAATTTCAGCCGCTTTCAAATTGTGTATAAGAGACGCGGCGGCGCACCTTGCCAGTTTAAACTTGACGAGCGCACACGCCTAAACGCGCACAGACAGCCAGCTGTCAAAGCGCGTGCACTAAACTAAATTGTCTTTATCGTCTTATTGCATTCAAAGTGTCAAAAA
Source organism: Chrosomus eos (assembly GCA_036326025.1). Lineage (NCBI taxonomy): Eukaryota > Metazoa > Chordata > Actinopteri > Cypriniformes > Leuciscidae > Chrosomus > Chrosomus eos. The sequence goes on from CM070821.1 coordinate 43,044,243, forward strand.
CACAAGGTTCACATAAACAGTGTGTTTTGTCTTAAGTAAATGCAAACATCTGTAATAAATCGTGTCAGTATATCCTAAAGTGAGCAGTATCAGTATAGTACGTTTCATTCATACAGTGAAGAATATGGAGTTTTATTATTTCATTTGATGATTCAATTTCTTACTTAAATGCTGTTTTTAGTGTTAACTTGTCATAATCAGTCAGTTCAGTCAGAGTAGCAGTAGAGTAGCCTAACATAACGTTAGTAGCCTACAGTGGTATGCCAGTGACGTCATCGAACACGGCTGCGCTCTGAAAACAACAATCGTGAATTTCAATATTGGGTGTAGGAGCCAAATGTGGTGTTTGTGCATTTTGATGTTGGGTGTTGTTTCTTGTTTGTACAGTGGGTGTCACTCTAATATCACCTGGGATCAAAGGTATAAAGTAAGGATCCAAACTGCCAACAGGGAGGGGTTTTGTCCCGGAAGGGCAAAGGGTTTTTGACAGTCAAGTCAAGTCAAGTCAAATATATTTATATAGCGCTTTTCACAATACAGATTGTATCAAAGCTGCTTTACAGTATCAATCAAAACAACTCAACAATGTTTGTTTATTACTGGACATCCAAAAAGGACATCCAAGTTTGGTAGAGCTGATCAATGGTATGATTGTTTAATTAATTTGAATATCCCCAACTGAGCAAGCCAAAGGCAACAGTGGCAAGGAACCGAAAAACTCCATCAAGTGACCCAATGGTGTCCTAAAACTCCATCAGATCACCCAATGGAGAAAAAAAACCTTGGGAGAACCCAGGCTCGGTCGGGGCCAGTTCTCCTCTGGCGTTTATGAACTAGAGGCCGAATTTACAGTAACTGTAAGATAAAAATTTATATGAATGCCTGGCTAAATAGATGCGTCTTTAGTCTAGTTTTAAACTGGGAGAGGCGCATTGGCACTGAAAACGTATTGTTGACATTCAATTGTATATGTATATGGATATGGTTTACCGTTGAAACTGGATAAATGGACATTTACCTCTGCAAGGTCAAACAAATAAACTGAATAATCAGCAACACAACAAAGTCTGGAGAATTTTTATAGCATCAACATTGATTCCATTTGATAGTATTAGATCTAGAGTATGATTACGACAATGGTGGTCACGTGTTGTCTAACTCCAAGAGTTAAGAATGTCTTTAAATGCCAATCCCAATGCATCTTTTTCATTATCTACATGTATATTACAATCACCAACAATAAGGACTTTATCTGCAGCCAGTACTAACTCTGATAAAAAGTCAACAAATTCTTTGATAAAGTCTGTATGGTATACAGTAGCCAGCAGAATTCTCAAACGTGAATCTTCATTTACACTATATATTGTTACATTAAACATTTCAAAAGAATTATATTTGAAACTTGACTTCTTAGAAATTTTGAAAATATTACTATAAATTACAGCAACACCTCCCCCCTTTGCCTTTCAGACGAGGTTCATGTTTATAACAGTGCTTGCAATCATAACACTTCTTTAATACATTTCTGTTAAGGCCAAGGGTTATTCAATGAACTTCTTATCACTTTGTTTCCTGGCTCCTGCACTCCTCCTGAATCTAGTCATGTCAAGTCTGGATATGTGTATTTCTTTTCAGAATTATTTCAAAGCAGCTTTACAGAAAAGTGTGCCTTAGGCCTGAAGGATTACAAATTTATTAAAATGTTTAATTTAGGTTCCAATACAAGAGTATATAAACTGAGAAATGTTCTGTACATTGAAGTTAGCATTTATGCAGCTGTGAAACAATTTCCAGCAAGAAAGTCCAGACAGTCCTATTTCTCTCTATTGTATTTTAAATTAATCAGATCACTGAGATTCTCTCTTTTCAGCCTAGATGTTGAATCGTTAAGGTTGAGTGGATTAGCCGTCGGGGAGACATTCACCATTTGTCTTTAATGGCTCTGGGATGGCTCTTTGAAACCAGAGTTCCTGGCCACTATGAGCATTTGCCTACTTCATTTGCATTCTTTGTTTCAGAGTTTCTCCCCCATCAATGTAAACTCCTCCCCCTTGAAAGGTAGGCTATATCAACTACAATTTATCTTGCTTAAGCCAGATTTGGATACTATCTTGGACGAAGCAGACTACAGCAAATAAAGAATCCTGCTTAAAAGATACACCCGAGTCTCCTGGTCTTCGCTTCTGAGTTCCTGAAACTTTAGAAGAATTATTTTCCCAACAGGCCCCATCCACACTACTACATTTTAGTTTAGAAACGGAGAACTTTTGCTACGTTTGCACCTCCCGTCCAGACTAAAACGGCAAAAACGAAGACCTAAAACGGAGAAGTTTAGAAACGCTGCCGACCCCGTTTCGTGTTTTGAATCTCCGGAGTGCGTTTTAGAGAAGACGGGTCAAAACGGAGAACTTTAGAAATGATGACGCAGAGGCTCACGCTCGGCTCTCTGATTGGGTGTCATCAGTCATGGCGTATCCTTCCCTACCATACATACCTTTAGTGATTTCGTCCTTATTGTGGGGTACACTTTTCCCATTGTTGTGGCTTGCTCTGGTGATGGATAATGCTCCCGGTACCTTTCCAATATGTCGCCGTATTTTGTATTCCTTGTATTCACGGCTGTTTTGTATTCCCTTGTATTCACGGCTGTTTTGTATTCCCTTGTAACTTCAAATAAAAGTTCCACCTCGTCGTCGGTCCATGAAAAGAAATCTCTGGTCTTACACATTGCTAATCTTTGCAGAGGTAACTTAGCTACTTTCTTCTTCGTCAAATCTGAGGAATAGTCAATCTGTTTTCTGTTTACACTGGCATGCGCATGCCCAGTGTAGGTGAATGGTCACGTGATCCTCGTTTTCAGTCGTTTTAATGTGGAAGGAGATCAATTCTAATACACAGCTAAAACGCTGGTGTGGACGGAGATCGTATTCGTTTTAATTCTCCATTTCTAAACTAAAACGCAGCAGTGTGGATGGGGCCTTACAATCAGTAGTGGCTGGTAGTATCCTGGCCATAGGCGGAGGGTGAACCAACTCTAGGGGGCTAGATGCGGCTATGCGATTCCTCCTTAAAAACAAATTTAAATAGAATGTCATCCAATAGTTACATGTCATCTCACCAATCTACACATCCCAGGATAAACGCTCTTATTATTAAAGTGGTTACAATAACAAACCACTATAATTTGAACAGGCTTCTGAGGCAAGCATATGCATAATCTGGCATGGCGGCCAGTTCAAATAATAAATATCGCCTAACCGTTGTTTTAACCAATGCAGCAAAACATACGTTTTCTTAACGTCTGAAAGGATCATCGCATATGCTTATAGAATGGTTAGTTCGAATGGTAAAGTCTCCCTATGTTATACATTGAAGGGCCTTTCTGGATACAGATGCATATGTGGAGATCTAGCCAGAAACTGACCACATATGGACTTGTTATACAATGTAATCTTTCCATATGATGTCATGTATTTTCCTATTGGCTGAATTTGTAATACTCCCCTCATATTCTTACTGTATATATTTGATAACCCAGGATAAGGGGCTGTGAGCTTATGCCTCCCCAGCGCTGGTTCATTATATTCATTCAACTGCTTATTAAAAGACCGAAATGAGGCACTTCTTGTTGGAGTCTTAATTTCTAACAGTTCGAGTCCTTGATTCTGATTGGTCAATAGCTGTGTTTTATTCACAATAAAAGGATAAAACACGGCTATGACCTAACAGCCCGTTCTCATCCCAAGGCGTCATACATGTGACGCTTTTGACATTTCGTCGAAATCTTACGCACTTGGCATCCTTTAGCGTCAATATGAGACGCAGAACCCAAGGCGTCATACAGGTGACGCGCGTGTAAATCCGACGCACATGGCATCCTTTAGCGTCAATATGAGACCCAGATCCCAAGGCGTCATAACCTAACGCTACCCCAGACCTAAACCTACCCATAACCGTGCGTGTTATATTGACGCTAAAGGGTGCCATGTGCGTAAGATTTCGACGAAATGTCATATGGCGTCACCTATATGACGCCAAAGGATGAGAATGCGTTGGACCTACCTACACTATCACTACACTACCCCTTGCAACAACTCTTAGTTTCATTGATATTGTTCATTGAAGCTTAGAGTATTGTGAGAGATTGAGTAAGTGAGTGTACCTGCATTTACAGTAGAGAGCATCATCCTTCAGTCTTATATTCGTAATAAAGAAACCGTTTGAATGTCTGCTGCAATATCTTGTCCTTTTAGAAACCGTTTGAATGTCTGCTGCAATATCTTGTCCTTTTAACAGTTAAGGGGTTTTCCCGTGCCTCACCCTGTGTCTCAATGTCCATAGCCAACTATCCATTGTTAACAGTGTCCATTATAAAAAACAAGAAACAAACAAAAAACATAAAAACAAGTGTGTCCCAAAGCATAGAATGTTGAAAAGAGTATGCCAGAAGTCCCCGGATGGTCTACTATTTCCGGTGGATTTTCGAAGTGTGTATACCTGTAATGATCACCAGCTGGAGTGCCCCCGAGAGCCACCAGAGGGTGCTCCACAATAGACTATAATCACTTCCTCAAAAACTACATTTACCATCACGCACTGCCCGGACTCATTATCACCTGTGTCTCATCACCTTGTTTGTCTCTGATTGCATTCACCTGTTTCTCATCACCCTGTTAGTCCATGTCTATTTATTCCATGTTCATTCACTCACTCATTGCGAAGTTTTGTTACGCCGGATTTCCACCAACTGCAGAACGGCTGCGGATCGGCTCCGCTGCGTGTCGGATCCGTGCTCCGCCGTCCTTCAAAACCTACCAGATCCGGATTTGTTGCGGAACGGCTGCGGCCATGAATGACAGCTGAAGTCACGAGGACATACGATATCTCCCAAATTTACGTATGATGATGATGTTTCTAAACAGAATCACAAAACCAGCAAGTTTGTTTCCATCCAGAGGAGTAGAGGGGAAACTCTGTGCTGACCTGCTGATCTCCCTTTTTTTGTGGAAATTATTGTGATTCTACCATATGAGTACAATATTTATACTTATATAATCAACTTATAAAATACTAAATGTTTATATTGGGTTCCTTTATGAATGTATTGGGAAAGTAGTAGGCTGTGTAAATAAAGTTAACTATTGTTCTTGTGGAAAAAGAAAAAAGTATATAAAACAAAATCTCCGCCCATTACGACGTTTTCGAGGTGTAGTGAAGGGAAATGCAATCCGCCGTAAGCACGGATTATATTATTTTGAAAATTACCGGATGTTTTATTTTGTTTTGTGCTCGACTTCCTGCGGCGCTCTCCGGCATCCGGCAAAAATAGAAACTCTGTGTATCTTCTCCGGAGGGCTGCGGTCGCCGGAGCTGGGACGGAGTCGGAACGCAGCCGTTCCGCAGTCAGTGAAAATACACACATTGATTTAATGGAAACCTATCGACTCCGCCGCCATTCCTGAGCGGATCCGCAGCCGTTCCGCAGTTGGTGGAAATTGGGGGTTAGTGTCCCCTGCATCTCTGAGCGTTTACCTGGTTTCTGTATTTTGCCTTGCTCCCTGCCTGTCTTTGAATTTCCCGCTTGCCTTGTTCCCTGCCTTGTATGTTTTGTTTGTTTGGACTGCCTACCGGGACTTTGACCTATTGTTTACCTGTTTGACCACGATTCTGGATTACCCCTTTATATTTTAAGTAAAGCTGCATTTGGATCCTAACTTGCCTGTCTCAGAGCAGTTTTCATGACAGAAAACTTTGCCACACCTAGATCCAGCAGCGAGACCAGCCATGGACACAGCAGCCCAAATAACGTGTCTCCGTCAGGGGAATCGTTTGATTGAGGAGTACGTAGAAGATTTTATCAAGCTAGCACCTTTCACCTCTATGAGCAAAGAATGCCAGATGATCTTCTTCCGAGGAGGGCTATCAGAACCGCTCAGTTCATTCATCCCCTTGCATGAGCCTCACGGGACATTAGAGCGATATAGTGCACTGGCCCTTCTGTTAAGCGGTTCAGTGTATAAAGTGGGTGTGGTAGATGAGGAACTCCGTGAACCCACAGTATCCCCTCAGCCTGAGTTTCTCCACGTCACACCCACCATCAACCCAGCCATCGGATCGGTCTATGGCCATCCAGGACTTGTTTCCAGCGTGGCTGACCCCCCGCTGATGTCAGCTCGTGCTACCAAGAGAACCATCGCTCCCGTGCCCGTCCAGCCAGAGACCGCCCAGCCAGAGCTTCACGTCAGCCACGTCCAGCCAGAGCTTCACGTCAGCCACGTCCAGCCAGAGCTTCACGTCAGCCACGTCCATCCAGAGCTTCACGTCAGCCACGTCCAGCCAGAGCTTCACGTCAGCCACGTCCAGCCAGAGCTTCACGTCAGCCACGTCCATCCAGAGCTTCACGTCAGCCATGTCCACCCAGAGCTTCACGTCAGACACGACCTGCCTGAGCGTCACCACGACCTGCCTGAGCGTCACCACGACCTGCCTGAGCGTCACCACGACCTGCCTGAGCTTCATGCCGAGCCTGTACTTCACGTCAATCCAGCTGAGCCTGCACTTCACGTCAGGGCCGCCGAACCAGAGACTTTTCAGGTCACGTCCGCCAAATAGGAGACTCGTCTCGTCTGCCCAGCCAGAGACTGTTCTCGTCACATCCGCCCAGCCAAAGACGCTTCACGTAACTTCTGCAGAGCCAGTGTCTACGGACAAGATGGCCGATTCAGAGACTGTTCACGTTACTTCTGCCGAGCCAGAGACTGTTCACTTCACTTCCTCCGAGCCAGTGTCTACGGACAAGATGGCCTCCTCTGAGCCGGTGTCTGCTGTTCCCGAGCTGGTGTCTGCTGTTCCCAAACCGGTGTCGCCCGAAGTGTCGTCTCCGCCGTGGCCACCCGAGGGGTCGTCTCCGCCGTGGCCCCCCGAGGGGTCGTCTTCGCCATGGCTGCCCGATGGACTGTCTGCTCAGCCCTGGCCTCCCGTCCTGCCGCAGTCTCCAGGTCCTCTTCTACTCCACGGACCTGGCCCTCCATCCCGGCCCCGGATCCGCCTCCATGCCACCACCCACCTGGACAGTTTGTCAAATGTCAAACGTAACAAAAAATTAAAAGCAGATATTACAGACACAAAACTATCAGATATTTGATTTATTTTCGCTTCACCAATGACAATAGTGCTGTTTTAAATATATCTTGTCCAGTTAACACTGGTTGTTTCGAGCTGGCTTCAAGAACTCAGACAGACTCAGACTTGATCCTTTTTAAGTTATTTTGGCTTTTGAATTTAGGAAACACACAAACTTAATCTCATTATTTTTCTTCTGGGTTTTTTTTTCAACCTGCAAAACTCATTTACTGTTTGGCTATATTCTTATCTACAGGCAAAAAGTTTAAATTTTGCAGTTACACCCTAATACAAAGTAAGGTCTAAGTTCTAAGAAATGCGCACACACACATCCAGTATATATCATGAACTTTCTTTACTTAATTTCTTTGCAGAAACATTTCTCTTAGTTCACCATTTATGCTAGTTAAAATAACAACATTGTTGTCAGGGAATAACTTCAGGATCCAGTCGCAAATGCAGAAAAGTCAGTTTATTTATAAACAGAATAGTCAAGCAAGATGGTCAGAATCGTGAGTAGAAGATAGTGAATGGCAGGCCTTGCCAGCAAGGAAACAAATGGCACAGATAAGTGAAAAACTGGACGGGGAAAAACAACCAACACGAACATCAAATCATCAAACAAGAGCAAACACACCACATATAAAGGCTGCAGTGACAAGCTTCAGGTACGCAGAGCTGATTAGCTCATTGGCTGAGAAGCATTGCCTAGCAACAGGTTACAGAAAACAAACACAACAAGACAAGCAAGATGAACACACAGACCTGCAAACCATGACAATACGTAAAGTTTAATAAATCTACAATTTTGACCCACACCCAATAGTGCTGAAAAATGTGTGATATTGAAAAACATCTGGCAACTTTCTGAGAACAATGCTCTTTTTCACACACACCCACCCCTCCCTCCCATAAAAAGAAGAAGAAGAAAGAGGAAACAGAGTTCGTACTGATAGATTTTGTATTTTCAGTTACAGATTAATTTACATTGTGAATATGTATCAGATGTATTCCACTCTGTTTGTGTCTGCAAAGGTGTGTGTGCCAAATGACCCATTCAGATGTATGGCCCATTCAGATGTATGACCCATTCAGATGTATGGCCCAGAGAAACAGATTGGTGTGAATGACAGTAAATTAGCATTGCTCAAGTTAGATCGATCCCCTGTGGGAGGTCCTAACAGGTTTCTATTGTTTTGTAGCCTATAGGCTTTGTCTTCATGTATAAAGTTCTGTCTCACAGACAGAACTTTGGGTTAAGATTGTTGAAGGGCGACATGCTAACATCGATGCTGAAGGGCTGCTACACTACAAACCTTCAATAAATTCTTCTCCCCACAAGAACTCTGGTCAAGCTTACTTATTTTATGTATTGGAGAAATCTAATACATTGGCGAGCCACCCAAACCACTGCTCGGCCAAATACACCAAAATCTAACAATTTGGCGAGAGCCAGCCAGGAGAGACTGACAAGAAGAGAACTCACCAACTGCAACAAGAAGTAAACAGAGTAATTTTCAAGTATCTGAAGTTCAAGAGACTGCATCTGCGGACACAATTTATTCGAATCAACTGGATCCAGTCTCAAATATCCTAATTTGGTGAGTGAAACTTATCAGCTCTCTAAAAGAACATCTTCTGAAAAGAATAATAGTAGACCAGTAAAGAATTGTAGTGTAGTCACACATACTGTGTATTGTTGAGAATTTTAGGCTTGGGCCTTTTTCATGAGTCTGTAGAAACCTTTTAAATGATTTAGTTAATTCTCTTGAAACTGTAGGAGCTATAGAAATAAGTTTTATAGCTTGGCCCTGTTCTCTTGAGTCTCTAAGAATCATTTAAGAAAGAGGTTTGGTCCCTTCTCATGGGATTGTAGGAGCTATTAAAATAAAGTATAAGTTTGGTCCTTTCTTTGGAGTCTGTAGGAATTGTTAAAGAAACAATTTAGTCCGTTCGTCCAGAGATTGTAGAAACTGTATAAGGTTTGGTCCTTTCTTTGGAGTCTGTAGGAATTGTTAAAGAAACAATTTAGTCCGTTCGTCCAGAGATTGTAGAAACTGTATAAGGTTTGGTCCTTTCTTTGGAGTCTGTAGGAATTGTTAAAGAAACAATTTAGTCCGTTCGTCCAGAGATTGTAGAAACTGTATAAGGTTTGGTCCTTTCTTTGGAGTCTGTAGGAATTGTTAAAGAAACAATTTAGTCCGTTCGTTCAGAGAATGTAGAAACTGTATAAGGTTTGGGACTGATGTTGCTGCAAGAATTGGGAATTCTTGACTGGGTGCTAATTCAGTAGCCAATATTTTAGTTTTGAACTAAACATTCTAATTGTGTTAGAAACTAGACGTTTATTTGCCTTCTGATGAAAGATGCAGAACGATTGAAAGTCTAATGTCTAAGGGACAAATTTAAACCAATTCAGGTTAGAACTCAGAAAGAAATGAACAAGTCTTATCAATCAGGAGTTTTTCTTTTGTTTTGAATGTAGGATTGAAAACTAAGCTGAGTTAGTAAACTAATGATTTGTCTGTTTAACTGAAATGGTCAGTCAAAGACTGCTGAGAAATTAAATCTGAATAAGCACCTTTAACGGCTCAAACACTTTTTGTTTTGTTTCCACACCGTTGAGGGCACTTGTCCTGTACTTGCCATGGCTGAGTCTGCACTAAAAAATGGTAATGGCCCTGCACCGAGGCCAACAACAGAAAGACATGGAACAGAACCTCCAGATGTTACCATTGATCAGATGATGGACAATCTAAATGCATATTTGGACAAAAGGCTGGAACTGAGGAAGTGCCATGATGACATATGCCAGAAGTATGGCATCAAGCACTCAGAGAATGGAATATGGGCTTTGCCGGACATTAAAAGGGCTTATGGAAAGATGCAGCGCTTAAGGACAAACACCAACAGAGATGGCTTGTCTGTGATTTTGGTAAAACAAATTCTACAGCATCGACAGAAGTGTGAGACTGACAAATCACAGCGTGAGTACAAAGCAGAGAAAGCAAAGGTTCGAGCACTGGCTGAACAATTGCAGAATGAAAAGAAGGACAAAGAAAGACTTTTAAATGATAATGACAAGCTGTTAACGTTGATTTCTGGACGACAAAATCCCATAAAATCTAGCAGCAAGATAGAGAAAGAGTCACTCTATCCATTTAAAGACCTCAAGAAGATTCAACAACGTCAGTATCTGCTAGGAGAAAGTGACAGCAGCTCGACTGGGAGCCCTGATGACAGTGATGTTGAGCCTGAGACGCATGCTCATGTCACCAAGAAGAACAAAAAGGTTAGACTCGCTCCTGTAATTGTCAAGAACAGAAGGACAGAAATTGAAGTTGACAATGAGGAGGAGTATGAGGAGGAAGGCGAAAGACGAACCCGTATCGTAAAAAAAACTATTAAGAAATATGTTCCCTGTAAAACATATCAGCCAGCTTCACCAGAGCAAGTAGACAAGTGGTCAAAGGAATTACCAGATGTGTACAAACAACCACGAAAAGTATGGCAATTTCTTCAACGCTTACAGAAAATCTACAATTTACATCCAATAGATGGTGTGATGATTGTTAATGTGAACTTGAGGGACAAGGAACAAAAGAGGATAACTGAAAGTGTTGAAAACAGGGTAGGCGAGTCTCAAGAAAACATTGAGGCTGGATGGGAAGCTGTACGAACATTCTTGTTTGAACTGAAACCTGCAGAGGTTAATTGGGCTAAAATTACCTCATGTATGCAGAAGACTGGAGAAAGTGTTGCAGAGTTTGAAGAACGCTTCACACAAATTTGGTTGGAACATGCTGGTTTAAATGACAGCGAGGATCTTGACAAGGACACTAGCATGCCTCTGAAAACTGCTTTTGTGAATGGACTGAAACCTGAAGTTTCAAAAGCACTCAAAATCCGATATGACGACTGGGATAGTGTTGGAACAACTTTTCATAAGATTGTTGAGTGGTCAGCAAAGATTGAAAGAACACAGGAAGTCAAAATCAGAGCATTGCGATCGAAGAACATGCCATACCACAACAAGACAATGTGGAATGAGCATAAAGAAAATGAAGATAATAGACAGTCAAAAACTCAAGGAAGATGCAGGGATTGCAACGAAGAAGGACACTGGGTTCGTGATTGCAAGCTGAGTTTAAAACATCACACAAGTGATGATGAGGATAACCTTTTGAGAAGGTTTCAGCAATTGACAGCCAAACAAAAACAGATTCTGCTAAATGCTGTTGAGCCGCAGGGAAACTGAAGAGCCTCTCTCTGCAGCACCAACTAGTGACATCTCATCCGAAAACTGATGGACTCCATGTGTATGCAAAAAGAACAAATGAAGACACCACCCCAAATATAAAAGCATACACAGAAGTCTCAACAACTGAAGCCAAAGAGGATGTCCTAGTCGAAGGTGCTGCTATACAAGCCGTAAAGGAGAGAGGTGCACATACAGCGGCATTAAGACAACTTCAGCAAGTTTTGCCATGTAAACTGATTCAAGATGAAGCACCCAGAAAACAAATGCCATCAATGATGAAAGCTAAAACAAAACTGCACAATGACAAGCAATGCAGTAAGGATGACCACAAGGAAATTGAACTATGCCCTTTTGAACATGTCACAGGCTGGCCCATGTCCAATGAAAATCTAACATCTGACAGCCTTGCCCAATCTGACGAAAGACTCAGCCTGGTAGAACACAATGCCAAGAATCAATTTTCACCATTAGAATCCAGAAGGGATAGCCTTCAGGATATCATGGTAACTGATGAAGGAGTTAAGGTGCAGAGAAAAGATGAGTGGACTGACGTGAGCCATTGGGATTTGAAACATCTGCCTAGAGATGAGGATAGACGGCAGTAGTGTTTATCAGAGTCCAGATATGGCGGGACTAGGGTTTTTAGGCTCTAGCTTGTCGCCTGAGGACGAAGACATAAACATACAGCCACTGATAAACACAGTAGTGTCCTGCCAATATTAAATAGGGACAGTTTTTCAGGCAGTTATGAACTATGCGTTTAAAATATTTTCCTTGGCAAAGATACGTTCCCCTTTTTTCTTTTGTGTGATTGCAGGTGTTCCAGCGTTTCAGAGGCATCCAATGTTTAGACCGCACTGCATTGGCCACTTAGATGAAAACTTCTTAACATTCACAGAACACAACACTATCCGCCACTTCCAAAAGATCACAACTCCAAAATAAAAGATTCCAGAGGATTCCAGCATTCAAGAGGATGCAAAGTTTCACCATGAACTCTTATACTGTAATTTTAAGAAGGAACCTGTATACAGCATGTGTACATGATATCTTTTTGCTTTATGTTCTTTATTTTTTATGTGATCAAATATGATCAAAGGAGGGATTGATAGATTTTGTATTTTCAGTTACAGATTAATTTACATTGTGAATATGTATCAGATGTATTCCACTCTGTTTGTGTCTGCAAAGGTGTGTGTGCCAAATGACCCATTCAGATGTATGGCCCATTCAGATGTATGACCCATTCAGATGTATGGCCCAGAGAAACAGATTGGTGTGAATGACAGTAAATTAGCATTGCTCAAGTTAGATCGATCCCCTGTGGGAGGTCCTAACAGGTTTCTATTGTTTTGTAGCCTATAGGCTTTGTCTTCATGTATAAAGTTCTGTCTCACAGACAGAACTTTGGGTTAAGATTGTTGAAGGGCGACATGCTAACATCGATGCTGAAGGGCTGCTACACTACAAACCTTCAATAAATTCTTCTCCCCACAAGAACTCTGGTCAAGCTTACTTATTTTATGTATTGGAGAAATCTAATACATTGGCGAGCCACCCAAACCACTGCTCGGCCAAATACACCAAAATCTAACAGTACTTTACTCTTCCACCATGTACACTTGACATGGGGTAACAATAACAGCTATTACTCTTTCAGCTTTTATTTATGTTTACTATTAATTTTATCCAAAGCGGAGTACAACAAAGTGACCACTGATTAAAGAATACAAAGTGAATTACACACATTTTACAGCAGAGGAAAGGGTAAGAAAATGGCTGATTTAAAAAACTTTCTGAAGTACTGTAAATTAACCATTTGCTAGATAACATTGTATATTGATTCTACTACATTGTAAAGCAACATTACATGTACCGTAAGTGTACAATAATTAGTATATTTTAGTTTTTGATGCTTAGAAGTTTGTTTGAAATTGGCTTGACTGTTATTTTAATCAGACTAGAGTAAAACAAAACCAGGAAGTCTTACAAAACTGGGGCCAAAACTCTTATAAATAAAGGGTGTGTTAGTCCTAATTTTAGGACTCCTACATTTTTGCTCTAAGAGTAAAGCATTTTAGCACTAAATCCAGCTCCTAAATCTGTAAAATGTTAGGAGTGGTCAAGAGGACTCATAAGTCACTAAAACCAAAACATAAACGATCCTAATGGCAATCCGCCTCAGCAATCCACCCAAACACACTCTACACCATTGAGGCAATAATAGAGCTGAACCTTTTCTTCATAAATGCAATACATATTTTGATTTATAGATTTTAATTTTATTTTAGATTTTAATTTTATATCACTGATAGTGACCCCTCCCCCATCAGACAAATCACTGTGGTCATAGTTAGTAACCACAGTGTTACTATCAGTGATGTACATAACATAACAACATAACAAGTAATGTTGACATCATCCATAGAAACGAGGTCAACCCCGCCTTTACTCGTAGCTTAAGACTTCTCTCTATTTCTTAGTAAAAGTTGGTCTCAGCAGCTTTGTGAAAAGGGTTTAACAGGGAAATTCTTACCTAAGAACTTTTTTGCTATTTAGGAGAACTCTAAGTGGTAAGATAAAATGTTTTGTGGATATGGCCCCTGTACTTTTACTTGTCTGTCTTCTGTCTTTACACCAGAGTAATATTTGACCCGTATTTATATTTTCACTCAAGTAATGGAGTTGTCAGCGCAGTCTCATCCCAAGAAGTCATATACTGACGTCTTGGGACGTCTTTTTACCATACGTCAATATCCGCCTTTTTATGGTACCCTTAAAGGAGTCATAATGTGGTATTAACTTTGATACCCACGCTCTACTATAGTCATTTCATGCCCTTCTAAAAAAGAAAAATTGGAAAAAAATTAACACAGAGCTCGTTTGACCCTTATTTCTGAATGCATTATTGTCTCGCGAGATCTGATGCGAGGTTTTGGCTGTCGTGGACGGTCATTTTAATAATGCAAATGAGGGGCGCGTTGATTGGTGGCAGGAAGGAGGGGGCTTGACACCGCAGGTAACTTCAGCATATCATCCCAAAATGACATCATGGCGCAAGTTGTGAATGAACCCGACCTGGCCGCGACCTACGGGATTCAACCGTATATGTTTGAGCCAGACTCTGAACCAGAGCTGGAAACGGAAGATGAACAACAGTCAATGGAAGGACGTCTACATCAACATGTCTCTGAATGGTAAAGACATTTTTTTTGACTGAGACATACATTAACATCAGTAACGAGCTAAAACGTTTGTTGCTATTTTCTCCCACATAAGTTTAGCTTTAATTTAATGTAGATTACATTAACGGAGATGTAGTCTACTTTATTTTCAGTTTACAGTGGTTATAGAGATATACGTTTGCTATAATGTGTAGTGTAAAACAAAGTGGAAAGATGTGGCTAGCATTCGTAGAGTCCATTCCCCGTGTTTACATCACATACATTAACCGCATTATTAGTTAGCTGCGGTTTGTTACACAAAATATAGTAATAAAAAACACAGTCTTACCGTTTCAAATTCAGGCAAGTCCCTGATTGTTGGAATGGCACCTTTTTCCAAACGTAGCTTCGATGCCAACTTCGTCTGATATTGCCCCAAATTTGTAAAAGATTCTTTTGTGAAATGTTTAGCGCAGACACATAACGTTGAGCAAGTTGAGATGATTGTTGGAACAGCGTCATTAAAAATAAATTTCATCCACTGGTCCCTTGTAGTTTGGTCAGTTTTGGGTAAAGAAAAAACATTAGAATGTGGATTATGGCAGTCAACCACAGAGCAACTCGCGTGTGCACTACGTTTCTGCATCTTCCTTGACTGAATATGATGGGGAGAGGGGCAGGGCGGGCCTCCTCTGCGGTGTCCATATATGGTATATCCGGCCCCGTCTTGACGTCAAGTCGGGGGAGAAATTGAAATCTCGTATTTGAGTGCGCGTGCACGTTGGCTAGTTTAAGAACCCTGGGGTAAACAAACGCTTCACTTTTGAATATCGGCATCCCGGCCAATGTATAATCGTTAGTCAATCATAACATACATTGATTCTCATGGAAAAGTGAAAATTGCACATTATGACTCCTTTAAACGTCGGTTAGATTACGTTATCGGATCCTAACTCTACCCCAGACCTAAACCTACCCCTAAACCTACCCCGTCACCTACTGACGTTAAAGGTAAAGCGTCAGTTGTATGACGTCCCAGGATCGTCATTTACCGACGTTTAAGGGTACCCTAAAAAGGCGGATATTGACGTATGGTCAAAAAACGTCGCAAGACGTCAATATATGACTTCTTGGGATGAGACTGTGTTAGAGTTGTGTACTTTGTCCACCTCTAGTTAAAGAGTCTCATTTCATTTGTTTAAACCAAGGCAAGGTTTGCATTTCATTTTTCACAAGAGCACTTCTAATCATTAACCAACTTTCTTATTACATCGGTTTAATGTTCACGTCATGTCAGAATTACTGCAGTTTTCCGAGAGCTTTCTTTAGTTGTCATCTTGTAATTATGATAATTTCAACATGATATTCACATGCCCTGTTGCCATGATTGGAGAGGAATTCTTATTTAAGAGTGTACACATAAATGGGTTATTAGGAAGTTAGGAACAAAATGCTGTTGTAGCAAACAATGACAATGACGTTACACATAAGCAGTACACACCCATCCCTGCCATGAATATGAACTTTGATTTTACACCAGACTTGAGCCTTTAATACATTTGTTCTGGCAGTAGATATACCACAATTGACCCTTCGCAGGGAGTTTGATTGACATACGATCTGACCAATCATAATCCGCCATTTTTGTCTGACAAAGCGGTTAGTTTTTTAAACTAAAAAAATTTGTTTTGTCTACTAACTCCAGTCATGAGAGATATTAGATTAACATTGGTGGATTTTAACTTGAAAAATTGAGTGTACTGACGTCTTTCCATGGTTAAAACAACATTACTTCTTATGTTCATTCATGTTTATTTGATGCTATAAATTAACTAGAAGGAAGAGATGATGGGTTCACGAGCAGCTTTAACTGATGCTCTACAGCGATCTGTCAGACACATTTAAGACCCACAAAACAGTATTTGTTTAAATTTCTTTAAAAAATGACCAAATTTGAAAGGTGAGACTTTGTTTCATATCAAAAGTATCCTGGTCTGTCCTGTCTGTCAGGGTGTTGTCTGTCAGTCACCTTTCTGCTCCGCGATGTATTGTTCACTGCGTGAGAGGTGTGGCGTGAGAGCGGCGTGGCTTGTCGGACATATAGTAACAGTAACTAAATAGGCGGGTCTTTGCGAACAGTCAATTAATAATCTGACAGCTTTTGTTACAGAGAATTTGATGTACTTTTGATAATATGCTCAGGTGTGTTTTTTAGTAGGGTAGATGGTTATTTTAAAATAACTTTTTAAAAAAGCAATACTTGGAACAATACAGAACTTTATTTTGTTGCCTTGGACAGAAATTGACCACAAAGGAGGTCTAAGGTCTTCTAACAAGTTCATACTAATTTACATGCGTGTTTAGTTATATTCTGTTGATTCTTTTCTTTCAGGCATCAACAACTTTTTTATTGTGTGCTACAAAAAGCCCTTCAACTGTAATATAATATGCAGGTAAATTAGTTTAATTTCTTGTAACAATTTGTATGACAATCTTTCTTCTGTGGAACACAAAAGAAAATATATATTTTTTTAAATATTTAAATGTTTGGAAGTCAATTAAGTCTAATGTTGTTTGGATTCTAACATTCTCAAAAATATCTTATTTTATAATTGCAGGTTTGCATTTAGAGTTGTTGATATAACAGGTAATTTATTTAATTATTCTATCTCCATTTACAAATGAAAATGTCTCAAATGTCTCTTTGCTGCTGTAAGACTATAAAACATGGGCAACGAATAAAACAACAACAACAACCAACCCTATGAGAGTTGTTCATCACTTTTACAGTTGTCAAATGTCAGCTTGTACACGTTCTCATTTGTTTAATCTATTTGGGTCCATTGAAAGTAAACGGTAAAGTAGTGTTTCAAATGTCATTGTCTGTATTTGAGTAAACGTTATATTTTATATTAAACACTACTCTCAATTCAGGTGATGTGCAATATATGATTAACATGTTCACACATCAATTTCTTTTAGAAAAATATATAACTTTTACTGTAAAAACAGGTTTTTGTTATGGTAATATTTTTTCAAAGAAAATATATTCTGTCACATTCAGAGTTTGGTTAGTGGTCATATATGACATCAATTCCTACCTAATTTCTAGTAGTTAACCTGATTTACAATGATACTTTGTTTTGATGCAATGCTATTTTAAAAATATATTTTTTATTTATTTATTTTTTACCAGAAAGGTTCCTGATTCTATTATGGAAGCCTCAAGACATTTGGAGGTTAGTACCAGATGAAAGGTCAACATATATATTTTTTATGTTTATTATCTTTGGCATTTCACAACAATGTGATTCACAACCAATCACCTGTATCAAATGTAGGATTGTGAATATTAAAATAGAGCCAGTTACTAGTTCTGACTGAGATTCACATTTTTACTTGCCCTGCCAAAATGTTCATTGGTCTCACCACAAAAAAGAAAAATTCTGAACCTCCAGATCAAACACATGCGAAGAAGATGCAGACACAAGTGATCTCATATGTAATCATATGCATTTAAAAAACACTATCACCAACATTAAACACCATATAAATCAAAACTGCCTAATGTTATTGAATGAAAGGTCGACCCAGGACCAGTGTTGGGCAGTAACGCAATAGTATCTGTCTGCAGTCTGCAAGACTTCAAGTTACGCCCCTTCAAGTTACGCCCACTTTAGCAAGACTTCAAGTTACGCCCCTTCAAGTTACGCCCACTTTTAGCCACGCCCTTCAAGTTACGCCTACTTCCAAATGACCGCGAGAACAGTTAATTACCGCGAGAACAGTTCCATATGCGCTCTCGCACGAGTTTAACATAAACGAGAACAGTTGCATATGCTCTCGCGCGAGTTTAACATAAACTGAACATACTAGAGTTAATTAAACTGACTCTTAGTTATTCAAGAACAGAAACAACCAGGAAACAACTGAGATGACATCTTCAAAATTCTTGTTTTGTCTGTATACAGCAAAGAAAGTTGCAATCTGCATTAGCACCAATGTATTGCTAGAAACCATATTGCAATGTATTGTTTTTTTTAATTTGTACTTGTGGAATTGGGTTTTGTATAAAACTTTTTTTTTTAATCAAATTTTTTAAACAAATATTTGTAAACATCTTTCCAAGTCGTATTGTATGCCTGATGTGCTTACAATTCATTTTTGACAAAACTAATGAACAATTAAATGCACAGCTGTCAAACACATCTTATGATACTTTGAGACAAATTAACTACAAGCACAGTCATCACAAAAACTTTTATTGAAGTGCAACACAAGGGTTTATGCAAACCTAATCTATAAGTTCTGGCACTAATACGGTCATAGAAAATCAGACCGTGCCTCCAGACGCATAAAAAGAGTCCATGTTGCAGTATCCTGCAAAATCATTTTCAGAGTAGAACCCTTGTAGTTTTCCTCTTTGTCCACATCCCCAGTATCCTTCACAGTCTTTGTACATATCATTGCATTGAATGCAACGGGAGATCTGATAGGGAATTCTGTAGGTCCTTCTATGGTCCTCTGAAAAGGAGTTCCAGTTTACCACACCTGGTGACAAAAGAAGTAATGTGTAAAACATGTTAAAACCTTTTTTTTAAAATGAAATTTTCTGGTAGCAGTGTCTCTTCAGTATTCATTTTATTAGTGGTGTGCCTCCACAAGAAAATGTATTTAGCAATTAAAAGAAACACTAATTGCCTAAAACAAAAAGCATTAGTCTAGTGTAGATTATATTATGATGATTAAAATAATTTTAGCACTAGAACCTTGACTTGAATCATAACTTAGGCCTAGACATAGACAGATAAATGGACAAATGTAGAATCGTCACTCAAAAGCACCACAGCTGCACAAAAATCACAGATGAAACAGTCATATACTGGTATAGAAAAGAATAAATTAGGCAACATCTATGTCAAGTCAAGTCACCTTTATTTATATAGCGCTTTTTACAATACAAATTGTTTCAAAGCAGCTTTACAGAGATAACAGGAAAACAATGTTGTAATAGTATTGTTCAATTGAGAATTAAAGAATTAATTACAACATGCATTTATATTTTAATAATGGCAAGTGACCACTCCAGGGGCCATTTAATGTGTTGTGTTGCTGGCATCTGCGGGACACAGATTGAGTAGCTCAAAGCTCCAAACGCTTTTCTTTGCCCTTGCTGCGATGTAAAAAGCGACGAGCCGGCATGTCCAAGTTGAGTCCGTGATCCTGTGAGTGGGTGACTTTCTCCTATAGCTCAGAGGTGCTTTATCTCTAAAAATATGGGACGAGGGCAGAAGGAAAGAGACATGACTTACTGTCTAGCCAGCAGAAGTGTGCTTCCTTCAGAAAGTATTCCTCTCTCACTATCCTCCAGAACTGAGTGCATGTGAGAGCAAGGGTGCGAATTGCAGGATCACCATCTTGTAGCACCACAAGGATGAAGATCATGTGCAAAATTTCCTCAGGCAGCTGTGAACATAAAACACGAGTCACTACAAAAGCAGTAGGCTCAAAAACGGGTCTCCAGGAAAGGGTGAAGGATGAACATGCCTCTTAATTGGCATGTTCTGTAGCCTGCTCATTTGTGTCCTGCTAATAGCATATATTGGAGGTCTTCAACCCTGCTCCTGGGGACCCACTGTCCTGCAAAATGTATTTCCAACCCGCTTCAGCACACCTGCCTGTGATTTTCAAGCGAACCTGAAGAGGTCAGGTGTGTTTGATTAGAGTTGGAGCTAAACACTGCAGGAATGTGGGTCCCTTGGAGCACGGTTGAAGACCTCTGCCATATGTAGTTATTGTTGCATCTTGTATGTAAGAAGTGGCAAGCTGGCATGTCTACATGGAGTGCACATATAACTAACTGTGATCCTGTGAGTGAGTTTAAACTATGGCTCCTAGGTGTGCTTCACAGATACATGCCTGCAAAATGCCAATTCCCTCCGGAGAGGACTCGACTCTGCATGGCTCCTTCGGTTCCTTTAAAACAAGGGAGTGAGATGCATATTACATAATAGCCTAGTACATGTAAAGCACAAGAACGATGATTACTTTAGACCTGTAAAAATTTTGCCATAATTTTTACCATGGTGACCTCATCATATTTCCTCTTCCTAGGGATGCGGAAAATTGGGTCCAGACTTCCCTGGCCATCTGTATTCCCTGCTTGGTAAAGTGAGCAAACCTCCCGCCATGGCTGTAGTAATAAGTAAAAAAAAAAAAAAAAAATTACCTTGCTGCGCCAGATTACTGCTAATGATATTTCAAATGTATCTAAAAAAAAATTTAAAGACACTGGTACCCTTCAATCTCAAGATTCTCCACCAGCATGGTGCACCACCACCTCCTTAAGCACGGCATGTCATGCTGAAGAAGAGAACGGAGTACAATACATTTACAGTTCAAGTTGCAAGTTAATTTTGAGGCCCAACTCAATTTTCTAACAGGCCCACTTTATATCAAGCAAAAAAGGACGACAATCCCTGACTTAAACCCCCATAGAAGAAAGAAAATAAAAACTCTCCCAAAAAAAAAAAACCCAAAGGTAAAAAGGGAAGAAATATCAGGAAGGACCACAGAGGACTTCCTGGACAAAAGTAAAAACCAAATTCCGCATATTATAACCATATCTATGAGCATTGAAGTTATACTTACAATTGTGAAATCAAATGGAGCCTCCATGACAGCATACCAGGAGTACTGCAAATATAGCAAAGTTGTGTATGTACTAAAGTTGTAATTCTTTTTTTTTTTTTTTGGGTGCATGTGAATTAAATGTGAGTATGATTTCCATTACATTAACAAAAACTGTTTTAGATAGAACTGAGGAGAAGGGAATAAACTAAAGCTGCGTCAGAGAGTGCTGACACGGTGCTGCTACCATTTGGGCATTATTCCATTTACACAAGTCCAATGCCAGTAAAGGAAAGAAAAGGAAAAAGATGCATGTGTGAAATGGGCTAGACATCATTAATGGCCATTTTGTGAAAGATCATGAATTAAATTTATATTTTACAGGTTAACTGTTCACTCACCATCATCATGAAGATTCCACAGTCAATGCCGAATTCTTGTTGAGGGAGCCCCTGTTTAAAATAAATAAAAAATAAACATGTTTAATAAACAGCACACTACAAAAGCTTAAAGATTTAGAGATGTGTGTTAATGTGAACGGGTCTAAGTGTAAAATGAGAAAGTTAAAAGTAGTAATAGCCCAAGTTGTGACAAACCAATAATTCATAAAAAAGTGATAAGCTGACAAATGGCCTTTGCAAATGATATCTTACCTCAACATCCAGGCCTGTTAATTCTGTCCATGGTCCAGAGAATATGTGATGTGCAACAGACCTGATAAAAACAAAAATGGCATCAGTAACTTCTAGAAGTACTGGAGCACACACAAAAAAAGTTCTGTTGAGGAACACATTGTTTTTGAGCTACAGAACATGTTAGTCTAAGGAACACGACAGGCAAACAGCAGTAGTTCAAACAATCTGAGCAAGTCTTGTGAACACGACTAAAATTTCAAACAATCTGAGCAAGTCTTGTGAACACGACTAACATTGCAAACAGTTTGAGCAAGTCTGAGGAACACGACTTCCAGCAAACATCTTCCTTTAGAAACCTTAAGATGTTTCGATAAGGTCCGTGTGTAAAGCCTTGTCCCATGACTGAATATTGGGAATCCAGGAACAAAACCTCTCTTTTAAGTGGTTTAATAACCTACAGGGAAAATAGTCTTGGAAATGAGTCAACAATTCTTCACCATTACGACACAGATAAAAGTAAATTGCAGCCAGGAGGATTACAAAAGACTAAAAAGAAAGGAGGACCTACAACTTAAATGTGTTAGCTTTTTTCAGTATGAATCCTTTCCATGAGTGTGCTTTTGCAATAAATACTAAAAAATCACTTACACACAGCAGAAAGTGCCCTGGGGTCCATAGGGGGAAAAGCAGGGCATCTTTCTTTTGGGGGTCCAACTTAAAGAAAGAAAATATTGCAAAAACTTAGTTCTGACTTTTAACTCTTATTTTATCAATTTTTTATCCTTATTTTTATAAAATTTTTCGAGTACATAATTCACCTACACATTACACATATTACAAAGAAATAAGCTGTGTCAAACAAAAAACACTCCAGGACAGGGAAGGGATTAAAGCAAAATAATATTTGTGAGCCTGAACAGTTATCCTGGAGGATATGTGTAAAATGTAATGAAATATTACATGAATTTAAAACTGCTCTATGACTGAAATCAGGATAACTTTAAGCTCTGACACTTAAAGAATTGTAACAACACAAAGGAAAATGACAACACATCACAATAACATAAATGTGAATAGAAATTGTGATAAAGCAATGCAACCACATGCCAACTGCTCTTGAAGGGGATGATGCAATCCTAGTGTCCATGAGGCACGACAGGGCCTGAGGTTTGATGTCCTAGTCAGAGCCTCACACTGCTCCCCACAGTGGGCTACCATGACCACATCAGTAGGGACATTCACATGTACTGCAAGACAATGACAGTTCTAAGCATTGACAGTGATGTTTTGTTGAATGGTAGTTGCCTAGATGCAGACATTTGTACGTATCCTTGGTAATTTAAGTGCTAGTTGTACAAAAACAGATATTTTATGCCCTAATGTTTACCCTTAACTTTAATAATAAAGAACACGTTAAACATCAGTTCAAACAACCACTGATATTATTTCCTAAACGTACAGCTAACGCTAAACTAATTTTATTCTACATTTTAGCTAATTCGACACGGGTAACTTACCAAGGCAACGTTACGACCTGATTCGTTGGGCTAGCTCGCTTCTTATTTTGTTCTTATTGCCCGGCAATATTGATCCTGCCTTCACGTGCTATCAGAAATGAGATACTTACAACTTCTGAAATCGTAATTACGAGCTCATTAAATTCAAGTTTCAAAAAGGGATTGTGTTCATGCAACGTTACATTTCTTGTTAACAAGAAACTCAGTTTACGACAATTCCGAGAGCAGGCGAGATGGCAGCATTAACTTATTAGACCGTACACAACTATTGCTTACTTAACTTTAAGCGAGGTCGGTTAAGTTTTAATAGATTATCAACCCTAGAAACAATACCAAAATGTGTTACTACAGCATAAAAATGACTGACACACTTCAATTTAAACGGTTATCTCGGGAAAATATTCTTACCGTTGTCTGTCTCTAAACGAGCTGCCATCTTGCCAACAACATCTCGTTCTGACATATCGTGTGGTTCGGTGTGATTTGGACAACTTCAAGTTACGCCCAACTTCAAGTTACGCCCGACTTCAAGTTACGCCCCTCTCTTGCAGTCCGCAGACAGACCCATCTCCAGTAACGCGTTACTAGTAACGCGTTACTGTAACGCAGTTACTTTTGACAGTAACTAATACTGTAACACATTACTTTTAAAAATAAATTAACTCCGTTACCGTTACCATATGGTGCGTTGTCCGTTACTTTTTTAAATTAATTTGCTAGTTGCTGGAGCGGCTGAGAAGTGTGCGCTGTCATTACACAGTACGAGAGCACTGAAGAGACTACTAGCATTATTTACAGAGTGAGAGGACACAAACTATCACTGGCTGTGGCTGAGTTGTTTCCGTTAATACGCGAGGCAGCGCAAGCACGGAGATTACCAGCTGCACGGAGAGCGCTGACACTTCAGATGCCCATTTAAAACACAGACAGCGAAACGGTATGAATACAGAACACTAAAGTACACATTGCCATATAATTATAAAGTAATTAATTTTTTTAATAAAAACTAGATGCTGCATCAGCAGAGAAAGAACAGAAGCTTGCCATCGAGTCTGAGAGGAATAACATTAGTAACTGCTAACTTACCTCAAGCGATTAAAGCAATGTGACAAAAACACACCAGACCTGACCCAAATGTTGTATGTCGCAATTGTTACCATCTAGTTTATATCCAGCTGGTCACTTTTATGTATTCATTAGCCGGCGAAGTTGTATTTTTAAAGCTGACGTGATTGCTTTCTCAACATTGATATGTTCATGGAGCTGACATCAAGTGTTCTAATCATCAAGTGTACTAATCATTAAGTGTTCTAATCATCAAGTGTTCTAATCATCAAGTGTTCTAATCATCAAATCTAAAATTTAAGCAAATAAAGTGAAAGACTGTACATGTAATATAGGTCTACATTTATATAATTTTAATGCTCTGGCCTTTGCAGATATTTAAATACATGGCCATCTTCTTTAAGCTTGAATCATATAAACTGGTAATACTTTACAATAAGACTACAATTTTAGCATTAAATATGGTTAATAAATGTTGTAGAAGTATCATTCATTGTTATTTTTTTTATTTCAAAATGTTATACATTTTAAATTGAGTTTAAATTGTATTGTACCTGTTATTACCTTAGTTAATGTACTTTGAACTAACAAGAATGATCAAATTGTATTGCTCAAATATTCATACATGCAGTAAAAACACACACACACACACACACACACACACACACACACACACACACACACACACACACACACACACACACACACACACACACACACATATATATATATATATATATATATATATATATATACACTGTCAGCTGCATGAACATATCAATGTTGAGAAAGCAATCACGTCACTAGCTTTAAAAATGCTTGTTTTGTTATTTATTTCAGAAATCCTTGTGATATATTCAGTTTGTGCTGGTCTGACTTAAATACAATAGTGTTTAAAACTTTCTGTTTGTCAGTTTTGTGTTTGTATAGACCATAATGCATAAAAGGGCATTAATGGGAACATTAAAGAACTTTCTTTAATAAAGTAACTCAAAAGTTACTTTTAACAGTAACGCATTACTTTTTGGTGTAAGTAATCAACAAAGTAATTGAGTTACTTTTTGAATGAAGTAACTAGTAACTGTAACTAGTTACTATTTCTTAGTAACTAGCACAACACTGCTTAGGACCCAGGCTATAGGACTTTGCAAGTATTAGGGGTGTT
Organism: Chrosomus eos; assembly: GCA_036326025.1. NCBI lineage: Eukaryota > Metazoa > Chordata > Actinopteri > Cypriniformes > Leuciscidae > Chrosomus > Chrosomus eos. The sequence goes on from CM070821.1 coordinate 43,069,802, forward strand.
GACGGACTCAATCTACTACACCTTTTGATCATCGTTCTGAATCCAATCTGGATTTAGTCTTTGACAAAACATTTTTTGTTTAATCAGCTTTTTGCTCAAAATGTTGGTTTTTAATGAAACTTACCCACATTCAGGTGTCGTTAAAAAAAATCATAAGCTAGAATTAAACAGGTTTTTTATAAGCAGAGGATCTGTTTTTTTTCTTTTGACATTGCATGTTCAGATATTCATACAACAAAATATTGTGGAGGCCATCAAATTTGTGCTGATTGTCAATTCATAATTCAAATCTAGATACGGTAAATGCATAGATGTAAATGAAAACGAACTAGATTTTCCTCTGAATACTTAATAAAAATAAATAGCTGGCATTTGTTACCAAACAAATGAAATCAGTGTTAACAAAATCATCTTAGCTCTCCAGAAACGGCATCTGAAGTGACATTCAGATTCATTTAACACTGTCAGTTTAATGCTGCTCAGAGGTTGTATTAATGCATTATAAGGACACAGGATGCAGCCTTACGTTTGAGAAGCACCCTTAAAGTCTATGTACAGCGATATTAAATATGTGTTCTGAGTTTGTCACACCACAGAAAAATGTGTTATTAACCACAGTGCCAAATTTTAATGATTAAAAAATGGCAAGTAAGTAAAATAAGTTATCAAAATCTTTAAAAAAAATAAGCAGGAGCAATAAGCAAAAATTTTTAGGAGATTTAAATTAGGAGACCGAGCTGTTGTGAAAATTATCGCAAACCAGGTAATATGCACTTACGTGATGAAGGCATAGATAGCTAACAAACTGTAGGCTGTAGTTACTAACAGTAATAACAGTAACTCGAGATTGAGCAGGCGGACCACTGATGCTAATGCGCTATAGTCGTTATAGTGTTAGGGGTGGGGCCATTTATAATGTGTTTAGAAAAAAATCTCTGAATTGCCTTTACACACTGAATCATTCATTCAACTGATTTGATCAAATCGGCATGATTCATTTATGAACAAAGCAAGTGACTGTTCCCTATCAGTCAGTCACGTTTGACGTTAAGTCAGAAGTGAACTGACAAATTGGGATCTCGCCTGAGAGCCCATACACATTCGAGTGTAAACAAAACAAGCCAATGGACATTGGCGAAGCGGTTATGTAAGGAAGAGTGCTGTACTTGCTCATTTAACCTTTCCCTTCGGAGCTGAGCATTTCGTCAAATCTGCTCTGAAATCATCTGTACGAGTGTTCTACAAACCTGGAAGAAGCTCTCCAGAGAGTTTTGGTGTGACAGCACGTCAACGGTGGTCACCATTCATGGCCGTCTAAAAGAGTATTTTGCACCACTATGCAGCGACCATTTCCCTGTGTGCTTCAGCACTAAAAGAGCTTTACTCTAAAAGAGCAAGCACGTGTGTGGCAATGCGTATTTTTAAAGATGTCATTCCACCCGTGTGTTTCTAGATGCGGTCGTTTCCTGTCTTTGTCTGACAGTCATGATCGCTGCCTTACGTGTCTGAGCCGAAAGCACGATGAGGTGTGGCGTTGATGGATGAGTCATCTTCCTGAAGTGGGTGCATGACTATCTCGATGCTGTGGTCGAGACTCTGCTATGCCCCGATCTAGTTCCTCTGCCCAGCAATGTAAATAACAGGGGGCAATATAGACATCAATTTTAAACGCTTAGAAAATCACAACGTTTTATTTTGTGTCACCAGCCTAGGTCGAGTTACACTACTCGAGTAACTGTGTTTAAATAGGGAAAACGAGGAAGTGTTTGGTCGCTTCTCTTTTTGGCCCATATTTAATGCACTGTGCTAGCTAAGTGCTAACATAGTTTTGCGGCAATACAGAGAGATATAGTGCACGCACTGAGACGAGAGAGGTATGCATCAACTCGTCTTAGTTAAGGGAATAACATAGTTTAATATGAAAAACCGGTGGAGTATCCCTTTAAAACTGCAGTGAACCAAAGACAGTCTCAAAAATGCGGTTTGAAATCGCTGGTGTTTCTTACATCACAAACTACCTTGTAACCAATCATGCCGGTATGAGTGAGTGGTGATCAAAGATGAGTTTTAAGGGATAAAATTATAGTCTACAGGGGGACTTTAAGATCCTGTCTCTCAAGACAGAGCTACTGACTGTGTTCTCTTCTAATTAGAGGGTAGGGGACCTGCAGGCATTTTTTAGTCTACGAATTGTGCCTGGAATTTGGGCCGGCCAACTCTCACATAATCCTGAGACCCTGGCCTGGATATGTGTCCAAGGTTCCCACCATCCCTTTCAGGTATCAGGTGGTGAACCTGCAAGCACTGCCCCCGGAGGAGGCAGACCCAGCCCTAGCTCTACTCTGTCCTGTTCGCGCTTTGTGCTTGTACGTGGACCGCACGCAGAGCTTCAAGGACCTCAGATAAGCAGAGGTTGGCCCACTGGTTAGTGGATGCCATAGTCTTGGTGTATCAGACTCAAGACCAGCCGTGCCCCCTTGAGGTGAGGACTCACTCCACTCGGAGCATTGCGTCTTCCTGGGAGTTGGTGCACAGCGCCTCGCTGACAGACGTTTGTAGACCTGAGATCTGGGCGACACCCAACATGGTTTTTCAAGGTTTTACAATCTTCGTGAAGGGCCTGTGTCCTCCCGTGTAATGGCTACAATTAGCAAGTAAGTAGGGGGACCCACTCAGTGTCTCGCTTGTTGCGCCACTCCCCTCCTAGGACGGAATGCTAGCGCTTATCTGACCCACAGGTGAGACGTGGCAGGGGCATCTGGTGCTAGGTCTAGAAGGTCAGCCCCTGTACTAGACTAGGTGTCCATGTGTTGTGATCCCCTTACGGGTGATCCCACGTGTATTCTTCCAGGGCACGGCTTCCCTGTTGGCGAGCCCATGTCTTTCCCTTGGCAAAGCCCGCTCTGCCATTTCTGTTCGGTATTGACTTCACCCTAGGCTAGGCTGGATCTACCACAGAGAACATTCCATATATAGCACTGCCCTTATGGTCAGACCATACGTGTAACTCCACATGTTACTTCCCTACGGGCAGGATGTGGTCTCCGTAGCGTCTCTCTCTATTTAGAATAGACATGCTTTCCCAGTGTTTTCCAAATATTTAGGCGGCTTACGTGGGGTGCTGGAAGGGGAAGCATTTGTGGCATTTTGGTAGGGATCCCAATTCGGAAGTTCACTTCTGACGTAATGTCGAACGTGACTGACAGGCAACGTCTATGTTACTAATGTAACCCCCGTTCCCTGAAGGAGGGAACAGAGACCTTACGTCTTGTCACCACAATTGCTGTACCACCGCTGAACGTCTCGGCTCCGAAGCCCAAAACTTAAATGAGCAAGTGCAGCACGCTTTCTTATATACCTGCGTCGCAGGACGTGATTCGTGATGCACATCTCGCTCGCCAATGTCCACTGGCTTGTTTTGTTTACACTCGAAGGTGTTACATTAGTAACTTAGGCTTCATTAACTCACCCAAATCATTCAAAAACACAGAAACATTGGCAAAATAGAGCAAAAACTTTGTTGTGTCTAAAATGTCATTTAAGTTTTACTTTTTGTTTATTAAACTGTATGAAATAAATACATTTGCAATCATGCTGGTATTCGGAAAAACAGCACTCATGTTAAAATGTTAAAATCATATTATAAGGATTTGAATGATAAAGAACCGAGTGCAGATGCTGCCATATTGATGAAGGGAATTAATTCATCATTGCATTCATCATCTTAAAGATATTATGATCAAGAAAAATTAAGTTTGAGCTGTTAATTTTTATTATTCTTTTCAGTATCTCTCTTCTGAGAAAGTGCAGCACAAACAACAACATGCAACGTCTCATTGCAAAATGAACTGGAATCAAATGTGTGTTTGAACTGAAGAGTTGGAAAACACTCAATACCATATAAGGTACAAATTCTACATTACTGCACAGGGAAAAGACTCTCATGTTCAAATTAATGTTTTATATAGTGTAACTGCAGCAAATACAACATTACTTATGGTATACTGTATTGAAGTGTGTGTACAGAAAAGCATTTAAACAATTTAGCAAGTAGTTATACCATGCGTGAGCAAAGTCAGTAAGTTTTAGTCCAATGCAATAACATTAACATTTTGGGGGAAACTGGTTGTTTTACAATATGCCTGTTTGCTAATGTTGATTTTCTTTCAGAATAATAAGGAGATGGATGTTTCATCTGGACTTCCAGTGGAAGTCAATGACTGGAATAAAGACCATGTGAGACAATGGATGCTTGATATAAAAGTGGACAAAGAAGATGCAGAGATTTTGTACAACCAGAGAATTAATGGAGCTGGTCTTCTTCTCTTGGAAGAAGCTGATCTCTCTTGCATGCAAAGCCTATCACTGAATGCCAAAAAAATAATTATTCACAACATAGGTCTTTTGAAACAAAAGACTCATCAGCAGAATGATGTGACAACTCAGTCTTATAGCTTGAAGCCTTACCCTTTCAATAGATTTAATGCTGCTCACAGGTACAGAGAAAACAGCAATCTAGACGTGACTGAAACGGGTCCTATAGACCTCATACAACCAAGCCATGAATTCAAAGGATTCACCAACACAACAGAGGAGAATAGAATAAAAAAATTCACATATGAGGTGATTCGATTTGCAGCAGCTTGTATGAACAGCCGTACAAATGGCACTATTCATTTTGGAGTGGCAGACAAACCACATGGACAAATTCTGGGTATCAATGTTCAGAACACAGATGTTTTTGATGTACAACAGAAACATGCAATTGAAAAACATTTCAAATTGGAAAAGTCTGTTAAAATAGCAAAGAGCTGCATTAAACCCCCTCGATTTGTTGAAGTTCTTAAAGCTGACATGACATTTGCAGGAAAACGTGTTATTGAGGTAGACATTGAGCCGTCCTCCATAGTCTGTGAAGAATTTCACTTTAACACTTATAATGTTGATAAAAATGAAGACGAGGTGCAAGAGCCCAACCGTGCAGAGATAAGAGAGAGGAAGCAGAATGATGGCAAGTCTTTCTTCATAAGAGACGGCAGCAGCAGCAAGAATCTTATTACATCTGCTTCCTCAAAGGAGTATGAGAAATATACTGCAACTGCAAACATGCAACGATTGTCCCAGTTGAGGAAGGACGCTGAAGAAAAGCATCTCTATGTTGTCAAAAAAGTGTGCAAGGCTCTAAACTGTGTGAAATTATAACAGGAGGGACCCATTCTTTAGACAGGTCACACTTTGCATGGTACATTTTGGTGGCTAACAAGTCTCATCCTGTTCAGCTGGAAAACCTGGATTTCCTTCTTCACATGGATCTAGTGGCTTTTTTGGATTTTGATCCAGAATCTGCTGAAAGTGGCCTGAATAAGCTACTTGAAGAGAGAAAAACATCCAATGTTCATTTACCAGCTCAGTATAAAGTTACAGGTGCAGTTGAAGACATTTTAAACAAGTTAAAGCTGACCAAAAAAACAAGCTGGGTTTTCTGTAATGGAGGCATTAATGAGGAAACCCCCTCTGATGTTGACAACTGGTTGACTGAAAGGGATCTTCAGTGCGTGATGTTGTTTCTTTCCTGTGCAGAAAAGATGTGGTGCCTCGCAAGCAACTTCTCACCATATTCTTGCTGTTAAGTCAGGTGAGCGACGCCAATGACCCTTTGCTTGAGACATTCGGTATGTTTTTACAGGAGCTCAAAGGAGGAAACCAAATCTTATGCATCAGTGACAATGAAACAACATACACCTACTGGAAGGATCTCGTTAAGGGCCGATATAAAGCTGACATCTCTTCAAGATGCATTTATGAGCTAAGTTTTGCTGAGGTCAATGGCACCATCCTCAGTCTGTGGTCAGAGAATCGCAAATCAAAGCGGTTTCTGCCTTGTGGGGGTGGCAGAAATGTTGTCTAACAAAGAAAACTGAGGAATCCTAGAAACGCTGAGTGTTCTTTGTGTGAATCAGTGTGAAGGAGGAAATGAGGACAAACAAAAACATGAGGAAAACTTCTATAAGGGAGGAAAGGTAACTTGGTGGAACTTCTTCTTCTCAGAACAGCCCGGATCAATGCAATTCATCAAACGTGACAAGTTCGACTATATAGTCAAAACATTATTCCAGACATATGCAGCCGGAAGAGAGCTTGTGAGTTTTTCAACATCTTTCATCTTTTCCCGGCTGTGGTGGCACTACGTTTAGCCATGCATGTCTTATGGACACTGAAGGATAAGTTTCGTTGTGCAGTGCTGAAGGAAACGACACATGATTATTCTACCGTAGCCGAACAGGTTGTGCAGCTACTAATATATGAGACAAAAGAGAAACCTACACGACTTCCCGTTTTAATCATGATCGATGACTTCCAAGACATTTGCGATGTAAAAAAACTCCAACTTCAAATTGAGGAGGAGTGTTTGAAGCAAAACATTTATTCAAAGTCTCCACAAGTCATAATTGTCAACTGCATGAGAGCAGAATCCTGTGAACAGACTGCAGATTCAGTTTTCATTGAAAACCATTTATCTAAGAAGGAACAGGAACTGTTTAAAGAAAAGCTGAAGGAGTTTAAGAAAACCAACACAAACACTAAAACGTTCTATGGGTTCATGATTCTGAAGAACAATTTTTCACCTCACTATATTCAGGGTATTGTGAAAAATACCCTGAAGGGCTTCAACTTCCGAGATAAACATTCTCAACTTTTTGCTGTTCTTGTCCTCTTGCATGTCTACTGCAAGAATGCATTGCTGTCAGTCTCTACATGTGAAGAGTTCCTTGGTCTGCAAACTAAAGCAAAGTTTGAAGTCGAAGATGGATTTGAGAAGTTTTCCACTCTTTTAACAAGATGCACGGCCTATTCCAACATTATTTTTGAGGGTGTGAGAGTGATTCACTCAAGTATAGCTCAACACTGTTTGAAAGAGCTGTCGACGAAAGTGTCAAAGGCAGAAATCACTAACCTTCTGCTCACAACAGATTTATTTTATGAGTACGCTCTGGGGAAACAAAAATTAATGCAGGATGTTCACAGCATGTTGGTGAGAAGGCAATATTCAGCTAAGGCTGAAGACTCACTTTTTTCTCCTCTTATCCAACATATAATGAAAGAGACGCCAGGGATGGAAGAAATTGTTCTAATCAATGCAGCAAAGTGCTACAGAAAGGATGCAGTAATATTCCAGCTCCTCGCCAGGTACCATTACATAAAAAAACAGGACTTTACTGTGGCCATGATGTTGGGCAAAGGAAGCCAAGACCTTTCAAAGGAGAATTCATACATTTGTGATACAGTATCACAGGTACTTGTGCGTGAGCTGAAGCATGCTGTTCACAAAGACAGAGATGATCCCATCAAGCCGGACAGTCTTGATAGGTTTCTTACATTGGCTGAGTCTGCAGCAGAAGCTTGCAAAGAAACACAACAAACTGCAAACAAAGAGGCCGTATCTCGACGGCAAAGACTAAAGGATTATAGTACTTATAACACTGCTGGCCATCTCGGTGAACTTCAAACTGCAGCTACTGTTATACAAATACTGCAAAAGACACCACTGTTTAACTGCCTTGCTGAAGTCCTCTTGGGTAAAATTACCATTGAGGATGTGTCAAAACAAAACCCTGAACTCAAGCAATATTACCATGTATTGCAGAAGCATAAGTGTCTTTTACAACTAAAACACACAATGAAAAATCATTTTGATTTTCTTGACAATTTTTTTGTCAATTTAGCACCCTTTTTAGCAGAGAAAGACAAACAAAAAGAACTGACAAAGCCCAAGGTTTCCAAGTACTTTCAACAGTACACTGACCTCTTTGTAAGATAAATTGGAGTGAGCTGGTCAAGAATGAGCGCATGAACCGCATGGTTAAAATTGAGCAGACACGTGAATGTCTGGAGAGGAACAAGGGTGATTCATATACAGGACTTCTACAATATTTGTATGAGGAAGACTCTGCGTCAACTCTTGAAGAGATCATCCAGCAGTATCATTTCATTCTGGAGTCACAAGAGGCCAGACTGATGGACATTGTCAACTTTATCTATGCCAATGTAATGCTGGCAAACATCAACCCTGCTTCTCAGTACATGTCCCACCAATATCTTTGTGAATTACGCCGTCGAATAATCAATCGCCCCACACCCCTCAGTGAGATTCTGCCATTGCACTTCATCACAGTTGTATTGTTCTGGCAAGAGGCCGTCCGCGCATTACCAACTTCACAAATGAAGACGTTGTACTCAACCTACCTGAAACCTGTGTCTAATGGAAAGAGAGCAGCCGTCCATTTTTACCTCGGGAAGGATAAAGGTTATAGTGGCCTGATTTCCCACAGGGATATCAACAGCTGTTTTGAATCAGGGCAGAACATCTCAACTCAGTGGGATGATGAAACAATATGGAAGCAAGTGAGAAATAGTAATAAACTTCTCAGAGTTTCTGGTAAAATCTGTGATGGTTTTATCAGCACTGCCGACAGAAGGGTTGATCCAATGTGCAGATGCCAGTTAAATAAAGAATTTGGCACAAGAGTGACTTTCTTCATCGGATTCTCAATGAATGGACCAGTTGCACTTGACATAGACTTTGAGGCATAAGGTTCACACGCCTGATCTAAAGGATCTAACTGAAAACATGAGAATCATGAATGAGAAAACCTTCTTTCCAGTTCAAAACATTGGGACAGTCGAATGAGCTCATGGACCAAAGCCTGTAGTTGTTCCTAGAAATTATTTAGGTTTGCTTTATTATCAAATGCAGTGATCAATCTAAGGCAATCTTTTATTCATTAATATTGCATGTCTTTGGTTTTTGTTTAGCAGAAATTTCTAATTGTGTGTAATGTGAGTTCTGTAAAAGCAATGGTGTGATTATGTTATGAGTGATGACTGAGAGTCTGACCAATGCCAGCAATGCACTGAGTTCCAGAGAGCACACGTGTACCTCTGTTGTACTTTTATATTTATATTTATATTGTGTTTGTTTCTTTTTCTTTATATACATTTTACATTAGTCTTACTGCATTTTATTCATACAGATATATTCATAGATGTAATCATTTATCATATATTCATTATAGATTTGATTTACTTATATTTTACTTCAATTTACACTCTTCTCAAAGTTTCTGTAAAACAAAGGCTCAATTTTAATATGAAAGGATTTTCCATATTGTTTTTTCACGGGTGTTTTAGATGTATTTTGAATTTATCCTTTGCATGTTGTTGTTTTAGGGTTAAAGTAAAATGTCATTGACATTATATTTTTCTACTGATTTTTTTCTTACAATGTACATTTGATTCTTGACAAATCTTGCTTTTGCTGTGTAACCATCTGTCTTTATTCAAGGTCTTCAAGGCCACAAGTCACTGTTAAGAAGTAGTAAATTTCCATTCCCTTTGCTTGTGATCATAATACTTCTTTAATGTATTTCTGTTAAGACCAAGGGTTATCCAATAAACTTATTTCTTATCACTTCCTTTCCTGGCTCCTGCACTCCTCCTGCATCTGGTCATGTCAAGTCTGGATATGTGCATTTCTTTTCAGAATTATTTCAAAGCAGCATTAAAAAAAAAGTGCCTTACAACCATTGAGATGTAGCCTACTACAACTCCTAGTTAAAATTCTCTAAAATTGTCTGTATTTGCATTTCTTAGACCAGCCAGTATGATACACTCATCACAGTTTACCTTACTCTTATCAACAAGAAAAGTATTATTAAAACTTAGAAAACTCATTACCTATAATAATTTTATAAACATGAGAATAATGGTTCATTTGCAGTATAGCCGAAAGATAGTTGTATGTGTACTGACTTACACATGGAGTCAAAATTAGCCTCATACGGTGGGTGTAGTCCGTTTATTTCCCATATCAGGATCGGGATATCCTGTCCCCATAATGATCCCTACTGCTAAACACTAAACAACTCTGTTAAAGTAACACCAAGTAACTTTTCCTCTTCGGTCGCCCTACTGGTTGGAAACTAAATTGACTCTTCGCGTGGAGCTTGATTGACAGGTTTTCTGACCAATCATACTTCGCCATCCGCCATTTTGTCGGATCAAGCAGTCAGGAGAGATAGTAGATTAACATGGGAGGATTTGAACTTGAAAAACTGAATATACTGGCGCCTTTCCGCGGTTAAAACAACATTCCTTATGTTAATTCATGTTTATTTGATGCGATAAATGAACTAGAAGGAAGAGATGATCGGATCACGAGCAGCTTTAACGGATGCTCTACAGCGATCTGTCACGGCACATTATAGAGCCACAAAACGGTATTTATTGTTTAAATTTCTTTCAAAAAATGACCATATTTGAAAGGTGAGACTTTGTTTAACATGCTTAATATCAAAAGTAACCGAAAAGTAACCTGGTCTGTCCTGTCTGTCCGCGTGTTGTCAGTCTCCTCTCTGCTCCGCGATCTATTTTTCACTGTGTGAGAACATGGTGAGAGCGTGAGAGCGGCGTAGCTTGTCGGAACATAGCGACAGTAACTAAGGATGGCGGGTCTTTGCGAAGGGTCAATTGTCCATTGCCGCTGTCGTAAATAATTTAGCCTACCGTCGCACGCGCGCTCGCTGTTTATCCAGCACCGGCTTTAGAATGAACGATGTCCACAGACAAGGTAGAGTATGTTACATGATTTCATGAAAGGATGATGTATTGCGACATCAGAAACTAAGAAAAACGAAATAATGGACTATAGTAGTGCTTGACGTAAAGCAGTGATTGTGTAAATAATTTAGACTACCGTCGCACGCACACTCGCTGTTTATCCAGCACCGGCTTTAGAATAACGATGTCCACAGACAAGGTAGAGTATGTTACATGATTTCATGAAAGGATGATGTATTGCGACATCAGAAACGAAGAGAAACGAAATAATGACTATTGTAGCGCTTGACGTAAAGCAGTCGAATTTTGTAGTTCTTTTTGTGCACGGGTTCCTACCCGAAACCCGAAGTTACATAGTGCCAGTAAAAGCGATACAGACCCGTCAGGCTATGGCAGACGTGTCATTTAATTATTTTAAGTCGATGTACCATCACAAGGGTCTTGGAAATATATTATGAAGGTTGAAAAACTACATAGTGTTACTTTAAGAGTGAAGGCATCCCAACTCCGAGGTTTGTGACCCATGATGATTAGGGATCTCTTACTTCTGTGCTGATACTGTTATTGCACCTGATTCTATTATATTCTATTCAATTCTATTCTATCATATCCTGTTCTGTTCTATCAAAATCGCTCAAAGCAACACATTCGCTATTAAAAAAGATACACTTTTTGTAAACTTTAGATGTACTTTTATTTTGTAATTCTACAAGACTCACACGGCTAGTGACTTTTATTTTGTAATCATTAGAGGCGTCTAAATCAAGGACCTCCGCACAGGCAGCTGATGATACTGCCGGCTGATACACTATTCATTTAATAAATAAATAAAGCAGTATTTTGTCGTGGCCCACAGGCTTGGATGGAACAGAGGATGCGTGATTTGATCATAATCAGTTTAATTTGACAAATGTCTGTGGTATCTAAGGGGGAAATGTGTGGATTTATGCAGTCAGAGCTTTAAATGAGGATCATGGCGTTTCCGGAGGGAGAATCACTCGAATCCTGGCTCAGTACGTGCATTATTATCATTTGCATCTCACAATAGATGTAAATAATATTATTGTTGTGTGTGTTCGCTGCAATGCATCAGTACCGGCTCGTCTGACGCGCTTGTTTGCCTTTTTCCGCGAAATTTTTAATCCTACTATAACGAAGGTCTGCTCATGAAAATGTATTTTATCATATTGACGTTGCCTGGTAACCTTCCCATGACGTCCAATCACAAATCCTAGATAATATGTAAGAAGACTTCACCATAGTAGGATTCGTTAATTCGCCAGCGCCCACTTACCAGCGCCTGTCTTTCAGCCAATCAGATACGGACACTGTACGAACGTCACGCCTTGTGATTCATATTCATGAGCCAAGCCTTTCCTATAGTATGATTTATTACATGAATAGAGTGCATGTTGATCGTAATATCTGGCGATTGTGCGTTCAGATTAAAGTGCAAAGTCTGTGTTTGGCTTTATATAGGATGAGATCAGACCCAGTGCTTTAGGATTCACAGCAGAATTCATTATTAATCATCCATTTAACTGATGATTTTATCCAGTGTGTTAAATAGTACACTAACCATGATAATACAATGCTTTTTTGATTTACAATGCTGGGATTATTAATTAACCAGGTGATTTTATCCAGTGTGACAAATAGTACATTAGCCATGATGATGCAACGTTTTTTTTTGCACATGCATCATGAACATAATCATGTAAATACAATGATACATGAATATGCTGATATTATAGCACTTTTCTTTACATTGCTGATGGTAATATTGATATGCATCGCTGCAATTGTCCCTCACACTGTTGTGCCAGTGTATCACAGACACAGAGCTCAACGAGGCCGATTGTTTGGTCCTTATGAATGTGTGTGTTCTCCACAGACAAAGCCACACACCCCACCAACCGGCAGGAGGACTGGGAATATATTATCGGGTTTTGTGACCAGATCAATAAGGAGTTGGAAGGGTAAGCCTTCGTGATCCAGCATGACTGAAAACTACAGATTCTCTGGCTCTTTTTGAGAGAGAGTGTGTGTGTGTGTGTGTGTGTGTGTGTGTTTATAGTCCTCAGATAGCTGTGAGACTCCTCGTTCACAAAATCTACTCTCAAGAATGGGAAGCTCTTCAAGCTCTGACTGTGAGTGATGTTTTAATGCTAATCCAGCATTACTGCTCGAGCATGAGTCTGTTCATGTATGATATAATGATGTGTATGTGTCTCGGCAGGTCCTGGAGGCGTGTATGAAGAACTGTGGCCGAAGATTTCACAACGAAATAGCCAGATATAGGTTTTTAAATGAGCTGATTAAAGTGGTTTCACCCAGGGTTGGTGGTTTTTCTATTATGAGTTATTTTTGTTGACCCAAATGTTAGCAGCCTGGTTCCCTTGACAAAATCCAATTGGATTTTTCCATTGGCTTTTGGGTTGTTGCTGAGAATAAGCTCTGAGACCAACAAAAGTTTATGATTCTTACACGTTTTGTTCATCATTGATGATAATCTTCACAAATAAACATGACTTTGAAGCCTAAAAACAATCAGCTGAAGTCAGAAGCTAAGCGTAGGCTATACACGAACTACACCACGTCATCATCATTAAACTCTCAACAACAACATTTTCCAAAGTTTTTAGTTATAATAGTTTGCAAGAGCGTGATTATAAACACAATGAGGCTTTGAAAGCGAATAGTGAGTAGATGAGTTTACCTGTTCGGCTGATGATGATGACAACCTCTATATTAAAGTTTTTCAAAAGCTTTTAGAAAATCACAAGGGAAATTACTGATGTTATATGGGTGTAACAATACAGTTCACCTAAAATGAAAATGTCAAGTTTACAGAGTGTCAGGACTACTTTAAACTACTGTATAAAATGTTGAATATTTTATATTGTTGAATATAATGTATAATAATGCAATGGGGGAATATTTATGGGTCTTGATAATGTCAAATGTCTGATACCAGTAAAAAGTTGCATTATTTTAAATAGTGCGAACATATTCGTCAAAAATAATTCTGTATTTTCAGCTTGAGAATCATGAATATTGTTATTCTGGTGTCTCTATTGTCCTGTGCTTTGGGTTTCCAGCACCAATTACAAGACTATTCATTTACACACACAATGTAAAACCAAATTTAGCATTTTAACCAACTGCGTTTTTTTGTTAACCTTTTATCATATGTCTTGGAGTATTGCAATATTATCGTATTGTGAGTTCAATATCATGATATGAATCGAATCATGACATGAGGGTATGGTTACACCCCTACTGATATATTTATGTTGTAGAATAAAACGTGCAAATATCTTGAGCTGTATTTCATGCATTTAACCAAAAACCCATTTGACATCATGACGATGGAAACTAGAAGTTGTAAAAAATGTGATATTGTTTCTGTTTTTTTATGGCTCATTCTGGTGCACTTATAAGTCTGATACAAACATGTGTTAAGAGAAGTGTGTGTGTGTTGCAGTACATGGGGAACAGTGTTTCTGAGAAGGTGAAGAATAAGATCATTGAGATGCTGTACAGCTGGACGGTGGCGTTTCCCAACGAGTCCAAGATCGCAGACGCGTACCAGGCGCTCAAGAAGCAAGGTGAGATTCTACTCAACTCAACTTTACTTCTAGAGCACTTTCAAAAACCACAATGGGTACCAAAGTGCTGTTCACAAAAATGACAAAAATAAACAATTTTACACAATTCTACGTCCAGACTCTCTGGGGTCTGTCATGAGCGGTTGTCTGTCTGATTGATGGTGTGTGTGTGTGATGATTTCTTCAGGACTCGTGATGACGGACCCAGAACTGACGGTGGACAAAACCCTGATCCCGTCGCCTCCCACTCGGCCCAAAAACCCTGTGTTTGACAACGAGGACATGGGGAAGGTGAGACTGAGCCTGATGGCATCATTTCCTAAAAACGAATCAAGCCAAGGCACTCGAGAGTTTAATAAATGTGTATAAAAAGCCTTTATTTCATTATGGCTGAGATAATTAAAAACAGTTTTGAAATAACCGCACACCAATGTGTTGCGGCTAATATCCTTTTTAACAGCAATTAGTTAGTCATGATGTGATCACCTGATTACATAATATAGTCACAATAGAGAAGAAATTATTAGACAAATAGGGAAGGTATATCTTACCAAAACATAATTAAACCCAACATAATGCCCCCCCCCCCCCAAAAAAAACAGGATATAATATAACAATTCACTAAAGTGTAACAAAACAGAATTAACAATTTATTCCAGTAACATAGGAGGAAGAATTTCTTTTTTAAATGAAATTATAACTACAAGTCAAGTCAAGTCACCTTCATTTATATAGCGTATTTAACAATAAAGACTGTTTCAAAGCAGCTTTACAGTGATAACAGGAAATTACAGTAACACATTGTTTTGGCTTTACAGCCGCTCTAGAATAAAGTTATTGTCCAACTAAAGTTAGTTTTGATTGATTCATTTCTGTTGCAAAGATCATTAGTTATTAATTAGGGGCCGCTAACACGACACAGTTTTACTACAACATCACACAAGATATGATGAAATATTCAAATCAGAATCAACAATATATTCTCAGTCCCAATATATATAATTATAATTACAAGTACAACATCACATAATATATCAATGAAATATACAAATCAGATTCTCAGTCCCAAAACTTGGATTTAAAAAGTCAAAAATCAACCGTAAAGCCAAAGTCAAAACCGTAAAGTCAAATTACAGAATCTAATCCTCCATTTAAACCTAGAAATTTGGTTCAATGTATATATCTAGAAAGACCCTCTCTGTAGTTGCTGACTAGGCATCATTTCCTGTTTCGGCAACATTTGATGTGATTTCTCTTTATGAAACTACAGAAATGACTTTGTGCTCTTCTGTGATTTGATGGCAGTTGTTGGCTGAACTTCTGAGGAGCAAAAACCCAGAAGATCTTCAGGAGGCGAACAGACTCATCAAAAACATGGTGAAAGAGGTGAGAGAGAGACGTGATGCTGTTCTGACATAAAAAGAGCTCCAGTTTATAGCCAACGTCAAACAGCTTTTCCTTCTTTACACTAATCACTCGTTCACAACAGAGCTGGAGCTGTTTCTTGAACATTGAGGGTCCAAAGCAATTTTTGAATGGTCATTTTTAATGCAATTTAAATGAATTTAAGGGAATAAATAAAAATAAATAACTATTATTCATTGTAAAATAATGCATTTGAACTATTTGCGAATGATGCGTTTATTTTGAATAAATGACAAAAGCCATTTTAAAACCTCAACCTAAAAACCCAGTTGCATTTAAGTCACTGTTTTTGCCTTGTTCTAGCTTTGGTTCACAATACAAAACATTTATTTAACAGTTAAAGGTGGGGTATGTGATTTGGAAAACAACCGGCAGATTTTGAAAATACACAATTCAAATGGTCCTACCTTCTTTCCTCCAACGCTGGCCCTGACTGGGTCACGCACGCTGGGGGGAGGGGGGTGTGGTACGACCGTTTGATTGACGAACTTACTGTCCAATGATTCTAGGTGGTCTTGGAAATGATTGGCTGGAGTCTTTCGAGTCCTGTCCGTTCCACAGATGATTAAATTGCTTAATTTAAATGTTTTTAATTGCCTAACTCATGTTAGGATGTAAGTGGGTTAGGAATAGGATTTCAAGTTATTTTGAAAAAATGGACAAAAAAGAGAATCACATACCCCACCTTTAAGTTTGATTTTATGTATACTTTGTTTGTTCAGGGGTGGTGGTGGTGTGTGTATGAACTGTATTAAAGGGGACCTGTTTTAAAAGTCTTGATTTTGTCTTGGGCTCTACTAGAACAGGTTTTAAATGCTTTAATATTCAAACACGCATTATTTTCCCCATATTCTCCATTGTTGCAGCTCCTCTTTTCTCAGTCTGTCAGTAACGCTCTGTTTAGTTCCTGTCTCTAATGAAGCCCCTCCTTCTGAAAAGCACACTGTGCTCTGATTGGTCGGCTGGATCGGTGTGTTGTAATTGGTCAAGCATTAGGGAAATGTCCCATCCCTAATTACCATAACCGCCAGTTTCAACACACTACTAACTAACTCAACCAGGCCCGCCCCTTTATTCTGCGTATGAATTATTTAAATGAGGAATATTGTGACGTGTTCGTTCCCGTAAGAAACTCACGACTGCAATGGAGGCGTTTCAGGGAGTTCAGAAACACTGACTCTGATATAGAGAATAACTCCCGCTGGAGGGACTTTGTGCTTTGCAGAGTTTCTTCATGATCAAACAGCAACATTACACACTGAAGAAAGATGAACATGTACAAAAAGCATAATAGGTCCTCTTTAAAGCAGATCTCATGATAATGTTTTCAGTATTATCAGGTGTGACATGCATGATGTGATGCACTGAATCTGTGTGTTGTGTTGCAGGATGAAGCCCGAGTGCAGAAAATGAGCAAACGCATCCACACGTTGGAGGAGGTGAACATCAACGTCAAGCTGCTGGGGGAAATGCTGAGTCAGTACGACAGGGACCGATCGTCAGACGCCGACCGCGAGCTCATCAAGGTCAGACTCCATGAGCACAACACACAACTTCAGACATGAGCAGGACAAGAAAGTGCGTTTTTAATGAAATGAAAAGAACCACATGATCAGGTCTGGTGGAATTAGTTTCAGTTTCATATCATTCTTAAACTCAAAACAGCAACTTTTGGTTGCCAGCCACAAACGTGCGCAATTCTTCAGTTGTCCGTTATCGGTTGAACATTTTATTTCACAGAAGTCACATGACAGCAGTGAAATACAGTGTTTTCATGTGTTTAACGGTTGACGTCACAGTGCTGTACTGTATCATTACAGCAGTTTCCTGTCTGTACTGTTAGAGCTTGTATAATTAGGTCGATGTAACCATGACCACAGCGCTCACATGTGACCTGGCGTCTGTGTCCAGGAGCTGTACGAGCGCTGTGACAAACTCCGACGCACCGCGTTCAAACTGGCCACGGAAGCGGAGGACAACGACTCCAGTCTGGGTAAACCACGCGACGCTCCGCTTCGAATGACTGATTGTTTATTTGAAATGTTCATTATGTGTCTGCTCACTACAGGTGACATTCTCAAGGCAAACGATGATCTGTCCAGAGTAATCGGCTCTTATAAACGAGTCGTCGACGGACAGGCGGACGATAACGAGTGTGATGATCTCAGACCCGCTGCTAGTGAAGGTGACCTCAGTTTATTTGTCGAACTTCCCACAACTGCAGTATTTTGATAATCCAGAACATCTCGTTTTCTTCCGACAGGATTTTTCTGTTACACTTTATTTTAAAGCAACACTATATAACATTGTTTACCTTAAAATAATGTTTCCAAAATCTTATCAGTGGTTCATCAAGTCGTAACAGGGTGAAAGGCACTTCTGCCATCGGCTGACGGGGTCTGTGTCGCTTTTACTGGCACTATGTAACTTCGGGTTTCGGGTAGGAAGCCGACCACAAAAAGAACTACAAAATTCGACTGCTTTACGTCAAGCGCTACAATAGTCATTATTTCGTTTTTCTTCGTTTCTGATGTCGCAATACTAGCCTGACTACGTCAGACTTCCTACTTCCGCTAATTTCATTTAGCTCCTGTAGTCAGTCTGAGATAGCAGCCTATCTTTCAGTTTTCCACCGGCCTGAAAACAGCCGGGCCAATCAACGAACAGAGGGCGGGCTGAAAGCCGTGACGTAGACGCTAAGCGCCGAGTTTAAGAGTTAGGTCAGAGAA
This sequence comes from Chrosomus eos, assembly GCA_036326025.1. NCBI lineage: Eukaryota > Metazoa > Chordata > Actinopteri > Cypriniformes > Leuciscidae > Chrosomus > Chrosomus eos. The sequence continues at coordinate 43,088,184 of CM070821.1, forward strand.
ATCGGAAACGACCGCGGATATGGAGACGCGGATGCTATTCGCTCTGTTGTGGAGAATATTCCCGGCATTAGCAAACTGAAGCCCGAACAAGAAGAGTGTGTATTTAACATTTTGAATGGAGGTGATGTTGTGGCCCTACTCCCTTTGGGAAAAGTTTAATTTATCAACTATTGGCGATCGTCAGCAAGAAATTGGGGAGCCTTTTGACAGGTCAGTGTCTCCTTTCTTTCCCAGGTCTTAAATACCGTAAAACTTCAAATAATAGCCCAGGCTTTTATTTGCCTAAATCGTCTAACTGCACCGGCTTGTATTTGAGACAGGCGTCTATATGAGACAGGCCTTTATAATTTAGTGTTGAGATGTTGTTCTTTGAGATGTTGTTCCTAGAGTCTCTAATCTCTAAAAATCTCCAGATGCTCCACGTGAAACTGCGGTCTTCCGATCTTTTACTATCTTGTCGATTGATTGTGATTAATATTTGCGAGGGAGAGAGAGCAAGTTAGCGCTCGTGTTGTTTGAAGATCTGAGAGTGCGCGCGCGCGGCTCTCTCTCTCTCTCTCTCTCTCTCTCTCTCTCTCTCTCTCTCTCTCTCTGCTAGTTTGCTCCCTGTCAAGCGCAGCAGTCATTCTATTACATCACTCACCGATCAAAAAAGTCGTTTACAGCCATGTTCATTCCGGTATTTCACTCGCATCATCAAGTGTTTACAGCAGGTTTACAGTGGAAGTTCGATCATAGATTCGAGTTCGATGCATGATGTCTGTGGTTCGATGCGGCTGTGTCAGCGCATAACATACGTCATAAATAAACTTATCTGATTGGCTTACGGTTAACCAATGATTTTAAACTTCAGAAATCGCCCCCTAGCGAGAGAGAAAACACTTCTCTATTATGCTATGCCAGACTCTGTCTACGAAGCAAAGTGAAGTAGCAGAGTCTGGTATTACCAGGCTATCTCAATACATCATCCTTTCATGAAATCATGTGACATACTCTACCTTGTCTGTGGACATCGTTCATTCTAAATGAACTGGATAAACAGCGAGTGTGTGTGCGACGGTAGGCTAAATTATTTACGACAGCAGCAATGGACAATTTCATTTCCAACCAGTAGGGCGACCGAAGAGGAAAAGTTACTTGGTGTTACTTTAAGGAGTCATTGTTACAGTGTAATTATACATGTGAGTAATATTAAGTGAAGTATCACTGCTATGCAAGATGACACTCAAATGTATTTTCCTCTTAACCACGGAATGACGTTAGAAAAGATGGCCAACTGCCTTGAGGATGTGAAAGCATGGATGTCGCAAAATTTTTTAAGTTTGAATGAGGACAAGACTGAGGTTATTGTGTTTAAACCTTCCAGTGTACATGATATAACAAATATAAATCTGGGTATCCTGACACCATATGTTAAGCCTCATGTTAAAAACCTGGGAGTGGTACTGGATAGTGCCTTAAAGTTGGATAGACAGGTCAATCAAGTGGTGAAATCAAGCTTTTACCAGCTTCGAACCCTGGCAAAAATAAAGTCTATGCTCTCAGTCTCAAACTTAGAAAAAGTTATACATGCTTTTATCTCTACCAGGCTGGACTATTGTAATTCAATCTATATGGGGATCAGTTAGTCATCCATTAACCGCCTGCAAATAGTCCAGAATGCCGCTGCAAGAGTTCTAACAGGAACTCGAAAACGAGAACACATAACTCCTGTCCTCAAGTCTTTGCACTGGTTACCAGTGCGCCATAGAATTACTTTTAAGGTTTTATTATTAGTATATAAGTCGTTAAATGGGATGGCTCCATCATACCTAACGGACCTATTGACTGTTCATCAACCACCTAGAGCTCTTAGGTCTGCGAACCTAGGCCTTCTGGTGGCTCCGAGAACTAAACTCAAGACTAGAGGAGACAGGGCTTTTTCTAGTGCCGCTCCTAGACTCTGGAACAGCCTCCCGCCAGAAATCAGGGCTGCACCAACCCTGCTTATCTTTAAAGCGAGATTAAAGACATTTTTATTTGACCTGTCGTATGCAAACTAAATGTTGACGCAATTGCCCTGTGGTTGTTTTATTTTTATTTTACTTGTTCTGTGTACAGCACTTTGGTCAACGGAAGTTGTGTTTATGTGTGCTTTATAAATAAATTGAAATTGAAATTGAAAAATTTAATATTAATTAACTACATGTACTTACTATAGGGTTAGGGTAGGATTAGGAATATATCTGGGCTATCTCTATATGACTATATATTAGGACTGTTATTACTATAGTAAGCACATGTAATATATGTACGGTAACAAGGACACTGTAAAATAAAGTGTTACTGATTTTTCTTCTTCTCTCAGGATGCGAGACCACGGGCACATTGATTGACCTGGCTGGACTGGATGAACCTTCCTCTCCCCCGACCGGCCCTCCTCCTCTTCCTCTTCCTCTTCCTCAGATCTCTTCCACCAATCACACGGCCTCCTCCATCCCTGTGCTCCCGCCTCCTCCTCGCCGATTGGCCGGCAGTCAGAAGAGCAGCCCCAATCACAGGCCTCCTGAGCAGCAGACCTCCCTCTCCCTGCTGGACGATGAACTCTTGTCTCTCGGTGATAAATCTGGCTTAAATTCGTTGAGACTGTCTGATGATTTATAGTAACGGAATTGGCCATGCGAGGTCATGTGATGCAGTGAGTTTACCATGGTTTTAACCTGGATCCCACATAGCGGGTGGTAAAATCACTGTAAAACAAAACCTGTTGTCTTTTTATAAAATATCAACAGTAATATGAGAAAAAATTATTTGACGCTTATATAAATAACTAATATTATTAATAATAAGAGTATTATTGTTATTTAAAATGTTTTAAAAACTATTATTAAAATAATTATTAATAAGAAATAATATTGTTATTAATAAATAGTAATAATAATAATATTCATGCATATGCTTCTAAAATTCTTCCACCATGCCAGTTTTATTTTAGTATCATTATAGTTTTATTCATATTTTGAATTAGGTTCCATTTTATATTTTATGTTTTCAGTTCAATTTTAATTTTGTTGTGTTTTTATAATTTTTATTTAAGTTATTTTTTTAAATAATAATTTTGGTTTTAGTTATTTTACTGCATCAAGTTAAAGTATAATAATCTTTTCAAACATTTGGAAAACCATTATTAAAAAATATTCATAAAAATATTATTGTTATTACGAAGTTTATACGGTTTTGTTTATAATTTATAATATTAAAACTAAAATATATTGTTTTTAAAAAGTCTATGAAAAGTTTTGAAAATAACATTCAATAAATAATAATAATTATTTATAATTAAAGTTTAAAATTGTAATAATACAACAATTACAAATATTATTACTGTTATTAAAAGTATGTAAAACATTTATTTTATTAAAAATGGTGTATAATTATAATTTATAATTTATAATTAATACATTAATAATTATTAGTAATAATAATCATCCATTATATGCCTCTAAAATTCCTCCACCATGCCAGTTTTTTTAAGTATCATTATAGTTTACTCATATTTTGAATTAGTTTCCGTTTTTATATTTTCAGTTACATTTTTAGTTAAAGTTTTAGTAATTTTGTTGTGTGTTTTTGCAATTTTTATTAAGTTTTTTTTTTTTTATATATAAATAAGTTTTATTTGAGTTTTTGTTGTTTTACTGCATCAAGTTAAACTAAATGAAAATACGAAAGTATTCTTTGGCAACTAGCTAAAATAAAATAAGTTTAATGTTGTTTACATGTAATTTGATTTAATTTCAGTTTTATTTTTCTGCATGTAAATGTTGTTGTTTTATTCTCAGGCCTGAATGATCCGCCCTCTGTGCCAAACAGACCAAAGCTGGATGAACTCTCTGGTCAGTGGACGTCCCTACAGGTCAGACACACTAAATCATTCAGACTTACAGATGTTGAATATTAATAATCCTGAGAGAGGTGATTGGATCTGTGATTTCTAATGGCCTCTTGCTGTCAGGCTCCTGATGCGGACCTGGACCTGTTTGGGAGCATCTCGGCCCCGAGCGCCGTCTTCCCCACATCACACACACCGGCTGTCAGTCAGGGAATGCAGGATCTCTCCATGCTGGACTTTGGAGGTGGAAAGAGGTATAATTCTGCTCTGAAACTGCACCTCAAACCAGCCTGAAGGCCTGTACACACCAAGAACCATAACTATAACCATAACTATATTTGTGTATAATAGCTTTGACAGTTGACTTGTTAAGCAGTGGTTATTTTTTCTGGACCTCTGCGATTAACTTTTACACAATGTCGTCCGCCATTTTAAATGCGCGAGCCCTTAAAGGAGTAGTTCACTTTTAAAAAAACTTTTGCTGATAATTTACTCACCCCCATGTCATCCAAGATGTCCATGTCTTTCTTTCTTCAGTCGAAAAGAAATTAAGGTTTTTGATGAAAACATTCCAGGATTTTCTCCATATAATGGACTTCAATGGGACCCAAACGGTTCAAGGTCCAAATGACAGTTTTCAGTGCAGCTTCAAAGGGCTTTAAACGACACCAGACGATGAATAAGGGTCTTATCTAGCGAAACCATCTCTCATTTCAAAAATAAATAAAAAAGTGTACGTTTTATAAGCACAAATGCTCGCCTTGCTCTGTTCTGTGATGAGCGTTCGTGACTCTCCTGTTCGAACTCGTTCATCAAAATTAACAAATCTTTTTTCGAGTCATGACTCGAAGGGTCCAGATAAGACCCTTATTCATCGTCTGGTGTCGTTTAAAGCCCTTTGAAGCTGCACTGAAACTGTCATTTGGACCTTGAACCGTTTGGGTCCCATTGAAGTCCATTATATGGAGAAAATCCTGGAATGTTTTCATCAAAAACCTTAATTTCTTTTCGACTGAAGAAAGAAAGACGTGGACATCTTGGATGACATGGGGGTGAGTAAATTATCAGCAAAAGTTTTTTTAAAAGTGAACTACTCCTTTAAATTAGAATGGATTCTGATTGGCTGTCAGTGTTTTATCGTTCAACAGCTGGAAAAAAGTGATATCGTTCGGAAAGAACGATATCGTTTCTCTATTTTATCATTATAGTTGTGGTGTGAACTCTGCTATTCTTCAATATAGAGAACGATTTTTAGAACTATCTTTATCGTTTTTTTATCGTTATCGTCCTTGGTGTGAAGTGGTTTCATATCAGTCACTTATTAGGGTGCATTATGTTACGATGCCCCTTTATTGACTTCATGTGTCTTCCTTCAGTGTTTCAGGTCTGAGTGGTATCGCTGGAGGAACGTTTGGTCTTTCTGGAGGCTTCATGGGCTCGGCGGGCTGTAACCCGTTCATGAGCTCGGCGGGTCCCTCGTCTCCGGCTGTGGCTCGGGCTCAGACCGGGACATGCGGCTCGGCTCCGGGCAGCCCCTTCTTTCAGCCCTTCTCGTCCCACTCGCCCCAGAGCAGCCCGGCGAGGAGCGCAGAGCCCAGCCTGGCCAGCCTGCACGTCCCGCTCGAGGCCATCAGACCCAGTGAGTGACCGACCCGCTCAAGCATGAGCTACTGATTCAAATTCAGCTGATCATCTGAAATGATTTTCAAGTCATGAGCTGTTTACACAGACAGGAAGTGTATTGTATATCGATATCCTTAAAATTGTAGGGAAATAAAACATTTTTTTTCTTTTTCTCTATTCTTTCTTTTTTATTATTATTACATTATTTGATCATTAGTATTGCTATATATATATATATATATATATATATATATATATATATATATATATATATATATATACACTACCGGTCAAAAGTTTTAGATCGGTAAGATTTTTTATGTTTTTAAAAGAAGTCTCTTCTGCTCACCAAGGCTGCAATTATTTGATAAAAAAATACAAAAAAAACAGTAATATTGTGAAAATATTATTACAATTTAAAACAGTGGTTTTCTATGTGAATATATAGTGAAGTGTAATTTATTCCTGTGATCAAAGCTGAATTTACAGCATCATTACTCCAGTCTTCAGTGTCACATGATCCTACAGAAATTATTATAATATGATGCTCAAGAAACATTTATGATTATTATCCATGTTGAAAACAGTTTTTTACATTTTTATTTCAGGATTCTTTGATGAATAGAAAGTTCAAAGGAACAGAATTGATCTTAAATGTAAAGCTTTTGTAACATTAATCACTACCATTCAAAAGTTTGGGGTCAGTAAGAATTTATTTTTTATTTTTGGGGGAAAGAAATTAGAAAATACTTTTATTCATCAAGGATGAGTTAAATTGATCAAAAGTTACAGTAAAGACATTTATAATGTTAGAAAAGATTATATTTAAATAAATGCTGTTCTTTTGAACTTTATATTCAAAGAATTTTGGGGGGAAAAAATGGTACACGACTGTTTTCAACATTGAAAATAATAATTTATGTTTTTTGAGCATAAAATCAGCATATTATAGTGATTTCTGAAGGATCATGTGACACTGAAAACTGGAGTAATGATGTTGAAAATTCAGCTTTCAAATTACATTTTAAAATATATTAAAATAGAAAACAAAACAGTCATTTTAAATTGTCATAATATTTCACAATATTACTGTTTGTTGTTTATTTTTCATCAAATAAAGCAGCCTTGGTGAGCAGAAGAGACTTCATTTAAAAACATTAAAAATCTTACTGATCTAAAACTTTTGACCGGTAGTGTATATAGTGAGCATTGTTCTACATATAATCTCTACTTATAATAGATATACACATACCCAGCGCACACACTTCACATAACTACATGTACATCCTGCTTTCTGTTTTGGATTTTGTAGTGATGGTATCATCTAATTGTGTTAATGTGAAAATATTAGAATTTTTCCAGATTATAATCTAGATTATAGGTTTAAAGATAAATATAAATATTAAAATATATGTATCTTTTATTCTAATATTTGATTATAAATTGTATATAATATAATGTATTATTTCTTTATTGATTTTGGGTTTTTGTGTGATTGACCCAGATATCCAGTGTTTGCATCACGTTTGTCTGGTGTCCTCAGGTAAAGTCTTACCTGTGACGGTGTACGATAAGGATGGAGTTCGTGTTCTTCTGCACTTCGCGATGGACTGTCCTCCGGGTCGCCCGGACGTCCTGGTGATCGTGGTGTCGCTGCTCAACACGGCGCCGTTACCCGTGAGGAACATATTACTGCAAGCAGCCGTTCCAAAGGTACGACATCTGCAGACACAGAGCAGTTTAAACCCAGTCATCTCAACCGGCTCGTTTTGTGATACAGTTGAACCAATTTACAAAATTAAAGGTGCAGTGTGTAATTGGAAGCTGCATCTAGTGGTGAGGTTGTGAATTGCACCCAACTGAAGTTACGGTGGCCGACAGGAAGTGATGTCGTCGTCTGAGACAGCAGAGAGTAGCCAGTTCAGCAATGAGGTTTCTTTATAAAGATAAATTAAGAAATTAGGTTTTCTTAATTATTCAGTAAAACAATATGTTATTGCGAATATTATTGTTACTTGTTCATTATTTTGTCAGTGTTTTATTTGCTGACTTTAGCTTGATCTTTGCACGAAGAACAACATAGTAACGAAACGTGTTTCTCCGTTCAGGGCCACTGTAGAAACATTTCACTGTCCGCGGTGTATGTAGATAGAAACGGCTCAATCTAAGGTAATAAAAACGTAACGGTTCATTATGTAAGGTCTTTATACAGCACTGAAAACATAGGTATGTATATGATATTGCATTTGTCAACAGATCCTATTAAATATTACACAAAGCACCTTTAACTGAGCATTCGTTTCACTGTAAAATCTGAAATGCTACGCAGAAGATTTCTTGAAACATGTTTGATCACTCTATGAAGATCTGAGGCACAAGTTGCACTGTGAACATCTGCTTGATGACCCCTGACCCTGTACGTTTTGTGTGTGTGTCAGTCTATGCGAGTGAAGCTTCAGCCTCCGTCAGGCACAGAGATCGCGCCCTTTAACCCCATCCAGCCCCCCGCCTCCATCACTCAGGTCATGCTGCTCGCCAACCCACTGAAGGTCAGAGGTCACACATACATACAATACCTGGTTTTATTAAAAAATATTACAATAAACAAATGCAATAAAATGTAATACATTTTTTAATTATTTAAATAAATTATTTAAATGATGTTTTTGGTTTATTTTAAATAAGGTGGAATAAATACATTTTTGTATTTAATTTCAAATCTTTAAAAAGGTCTTTCCAAATTGATTTTTAAAAAATGTATATTTAGTTTTATACTGTTATTATTATTATTATAAAATAGATAAATAATACATTTAATACAAAAAATGCAATATCTTGGAATACATTTTTTATTATTAATTATCGTTTTTAAATGATTTTTAAAGATTATTATTTAAAATATTGTTGTTATTATTATTAGAAAATAAAGGTGAATAAATAATTAATTTTTGTATTTAATTAAATAAAAATAGTATTTTTTAATTATTAAAAATAGATGATGAGTGATGGTGCAGTCACGCACACATCCAATACCTTGTTTTATATATTAAATAATATTGCAAGAAAAACATACGATAAAAAATAATATATTTTTTTAATTATTCAACAAAATATAATATTGTTTTTTAATTAAAAAAGAGTTGGAATGAATAATTAAAGTATTAAAGTTATTAATTATTATAATAGAAAAAATATATTAATTTTATAAAAAATGTATTTATAAATTATTGTTATTAAAAATGTTGAATAAATAATTTTTTGTATTTAATTAGAAATAAATAATATATTTTAAAAGGTCTTTTAAAAATGATTTTTTTAAAATTAATATTTATAATGTTTCTTTATTATTTTTATTAGTACAAAAAGGGGAAATATATTTTTTTGTAAAATCAATAATAAATAATAATCGGTAATAAATTATATGTATTTATTTCATAAAAATTATATAAAATTTTTTTTAAATAATTGTTTTAAATTATTATTTAAAATACTGTTTGTGTTGTTGTTGTTATTATTATCATAAAATAAGGGGAAATAAACAATTTTTGTATTAAAATAATTTATTTTGTATTATTTAATTTATTTAATAATTAAATAAACTATTTTTAAAATTAATAAAAATATATTATTATGTTAGTATTATTATTAACATTAAATAATTAAAGGGGGATACATTAATTTTTATTTATTTAAAAAAAAACGAATAAAATAAAATCTTAAATAAATAAATACGGTAATATTTTTTTGTATTTTAAATTAAAAAATTTAAATATTTTATTTAATATCTATTTTTTGGGATAAAGAATTAAACGATCAAAAATGTGACACCACTTCATAAATGTGTGTGTGTGTGTGTGTGTGTGTGTGTGGTGTGTGTTCCAGGAGCGTGTGCGTTTACGCTACAAGCTGACGTATGTGCTGGGCGAGCGCCAGTACTCAGAGGTGGGAGAGCTGGATCAGTTTCCTCCAGTGGAGAGATGGGGATCCCTCTAGAGAAACCTTCACCCTTCATTCCCCAAGTTCATTTGTGCTGCTGATTTATGTTCAATCAGTGTTTTACTGTAGCCATGTGAAGCTGCACTCAATGCTTGATGTTTTTCGCCAAAATTCAAGCTGGATATTATTATTATAATAACGCACCGCCAGTGACACACATGATGTCCTGAAGCAAACGCACACGTTTCAGAGATCGATCTTTTGTGTTCTGCACTTACAGCAGTTTACCATGGTAATCACAGTTTCCATCAAAATACCAGAGTAAAACAGTAACTGACTGGCACTTTCAACAAATAGGGTACAAAGTTATTATAATAAAAGTAAATAATAATATTTTTTCTTTGATTTGTGTAAATTACTTTCGTGATTATCGGCCGATACCGATCTGTGGCCGATCGACCGAAGCATCCCTAGTTATAAAGTAAGAATTGCCAGACAAAAAGTCCGAATTTTATGATAAATGTCACAGTTTATTTTTTTATTATTATTTATTTATTCAGTGGCCGGAAACAAGCTTCCTTACTTCGTAACTTTGTTACCAGTGTTATCTTAGTATTATCGAGATACTATTATATATATGTTTTTAAATATTTTTTATTTGTTTTTGTATTTTCCATTTTCAGTTTAGTTTTAGTAATTTTTTTTGTTTTTATCATTGTTTTTAAAAAATATATCTGTTTATAGTTTTCATAATTTTTTCATAATTAGCTGAAATAAAATGTTTTTTTTATTATTATTATTTCAAGTAACAAGTTTTTTAATGGTTTTACTTTTAGTTAACTATAATAATCCTGCTTGTTACCCAGTGTGTTTTTTTTTTTTTTTTTTTTTTTTGGTTTATCTATTGTTTTTTTAATGCGTATAAAAATATATATATAGTTGAGCAGCTCCTTTCAACTGGCTACTTGTTGAAAATACAACAAAATAGATATTTTTCAAGCACTATTTTGTACTTTATTTCATGCTAACGTTAATAACTGTGGTATTTTGGTGTAAACTGTGGTGCATCATGGGAAGTTCAGAAGCTGAGCTGATACTGATGGTGTCACGTGACCTCGCCGCCGTCCGTGGAGTGTATTTAACCGTGATTTTAGTCAGTTCTAGGTGTTCTTACGCGCCTCAAAACAAACAAGCATTTGAACTTTGCCGTTTCTAGAACTAAGATTCGTCCACTACAAACTTCAGCTCTTGAATCATGAAGCATCAGAACGAATGTAATGTAACGAGTTTACACACAATGACGCTTGTTCATGTTGAGCCCGTGTTATAGTTCAACACTGTTTCTGGTTTTATTTATTGCTGCTACAGGAACGTTTGAACTCAAGTTTCAGCATTACAGTCTGTCTCACATTATAGTCCACAGGATTTATTGACAATATTAGATTTGTTTATTTCACCCTCATCCTTCCCTTGCACTTTGTAACACATCTTTCCCTCGTAAGTCAAAATGACCCGAAGCCCTAAAATTATACTTTTTTTTTTTGTCCAGAAAGCTTATTTCATTTTTGTACTTTTTGTTTGCTATTTTTTTAAAGCTTTTTTTTACCTTTAAATTGCTAGATTTTATCAAAAAATAAGAAATAAATAGTAATTTAACTTTCAACTTAAAGGATTAGTTCACTTTTAAAAAAGCTTTTGCTGATAATTTACTCACCCCCATGTCATCCAAGATGTCCATGTCTTTCTTTCTTCAGTCGAAAAGAAATTAAGGTTTTTGATGAAAACATTCCAGGATTTTTCTCCTTATAATGGACTTCAATGGGACCCAAACGGTTCAAGGTCCAAATGAGTTTTCAGTGCAGCTTCAAAGGACTTTTTTCGAGTCATTTTATTCACGAGTAACGAGTTCGAAAAAGGAGAGTCACGCACGTGCATCACAGAACAGAGCAAGGCGAGCATTTGTGCTAATAAAACTTAAACTTTATTTATTTAATTTTTAATTGACCGATGGTTTGGCTAGATAAGACCCTTATTCATTGTCTGGTATCGTTTAAAGCCCTTTGAAGCTGCATTCAGATACACATGTAGACATTATAAAATAATTTTGTGGTAAAGTTTTCCTGAGGGGGTCAAATTGACCTGCGATGGAAGGATTTGTTACTTTTTTTCTTAAATTTCAACTAGGATGAGGGTAATCATGACATACCACATGGTGTTTTTGCCAGCAGATTATGATGAGATGAAGATCTTGATTGAGGACGAACTGCATTTGAGTTAATAATAATGAGTTTTTTTATATATATAAATCTGTCAGATTGTAGATGTGTGTGTGTGTTTGGTCAGTCCTCTGAGCATTTCACGTGGTTTGATTGTTTTCCGTGCTGTAGCAGAGAGAGAGAGGGGAGCATTTTACTTCATCTGACAAAGGCCTCGTGTGATTTTAGACACTAATTTAGTCCCAAAGAAACCCTAATGTGTGTGACTAGAAGAACTGGACAGCTCTTCCTCTAAAACCGTACAATTCATTCCGAATCATGTGTTTTAGACATCAGCAACTGAGTGAATCTCACACAGAAATCATATATTTTTTTCATATTTCACCTGCAAAAAACATTTTATAGACTTATTTTGGAAAAATATGTGATTTTGGGGGTGAAATATGACCCAGACATGTTTTAGATTAATCTGATTCATGCCTGTGAATCTGGTCGTGTTTGAACGCATTACCCTGTCTGTATTTCTCTGCTGATTATGACTGATATGTTTCAGTAAGATGATGACGCTTCATCTGGTCTGATGATGTTGATGATGAGGTTTAGACTTTGTTGAACTTTGAAAAAAAATAAAAAATGATAATGGTTGATGATGACAATGATGCACTGCTCTGGTTTTAACAATGATTTCATCATGTGTAACGTTACTGCGCCATTAAAGACTTCAAATTAATTGACCTGCACAAAGTTTCTTTGTTTTTACCAGGTTTTTACATGTTTCCTGTTGGGTGGGATTGAATTATAAATGACAAAAATTTTCATATAGAGGCAATTGAATAAAATCAAGACCTGAATTTATCTTTATTATCAATGATGACTATCCTGTTTAATTCAGATAAACGTCGCAATAAAAGTGAACCGTTGATTTTAAAGTCTCATTAACCAACTGCATTTGTAAATTAGTCGGCTTATAAGAACTGTTTCATTCTAACCTTTAGCAATAACAACCATCCCGACGAGAACTGGAGCTGGTTTGAGAGTTTATTAATGAGTCAATAAATAAATTGAATGTTTGAGGGTGTCTAACCTTCCATCTGTCGTTGTGGTAAACGACGATTTTACGCTGCTGATGTTTTAGTCTTCGCTGAATCTGAATTACGACGTGTTGCGGAGATGTATCTGTATAGGTCACAACTGTACCTTAAAGGTCCGTTCACGCAAAGAACGATAACTATTTTAGCGTTACATTAACGGACGACAACGGCGCGCGCTTCAGGGGTACGTACGTATGTAATCGCAGCGCGCGCTTTTAAAAAGGAACGATTCTGATTGGCTGTAGGTCATCACACAAACAGAAAAATCGCTCTCAAAGTAATTTTTAAACAATATTCTCCCTCTGTAACTTTCTTAGAAATAAATTATTGTAAAAATGTAATATCCAATAATTTTATATAAATTATTGATTATATATAAAATTGTGATTGTTTTAGTGTAAATGGGACTTAAATCGACCTACATGCAGAATAAACCATGTACTTACAATACAGTCAAGGTTTCTTGCACCATAATTTACATTTGGTAGTATGATATTTTGTATATTTTTCACCCGTATATGATTCTTAAAATTAAACAGGCTGTTTGAGTTGCATTACCTCAAATTCTAATTCAAAAGGAGCACAACAATTTAATTTACCCTCACAATAACTTTATAAGACAAAAGAAATCCATATGAAAGATTTTTTTTTGCAAATACTGGAAAAGTTTTTATAAAAGACATCACATTTTTTAACCCAAGTTTTTTGAATTATGTACAGGACACAAAAAAACAGCTTTAAGTGTTAATTCGATGATCAGATGAATTTATGTTTCTATCGTTCCCTCTTTCACGATGGCCATGGCGAGGTTTCGGGCCAGAGACAGCCGCAAGAGCTCCGTCTTTGTGGACTCGATATCTTCATCCTAAAACACACAGAGGAAAAAAACGCTTAGAAACATCTGAATTTACAGCTAAACCTTATAATGGGCAGCTCATGTGTTTCTGGGACGTTCTGGACGAGCAGTACCTGGTCTGTCTGCTTTGGCTCTTTGGTTCCTGAGTTCAGCTCCTCCAGACAGGACATGAGCTCATACGTCTGATCCACGGAGAAGATCACCTTTACATGCAGGAAAACAGAGCGATTTAAACGATATGCCAAACACACTATGGTAAACCTGGTGTGTTTATATTTATGCATTCAAGGTATGTACTTTATCAGTTCATATTACAGACAGACAGAACTAGTCAATCTTATTTTATGTTGGTAATGATCGTAAAACCTCTAAATGATCTGAACGGTTTGGCTTCAATGCTTCAAATTCTGTAGCTAGCCAAATATTGATTGTTCCTAGCACTTTCTTTCCTAAGGTTAATGGTTGGTGTAAAGCATGAGGTGTGTGTGACCTCCTTCTGCTCCAGCAGTGGCAGTGCGTCGGTCAGCAGGGTCATCCACAGGCTGCGCGGGGCGATCTTAGCCGTCATGAGGGACAGCAGGAGTCTGGCCGCCTCAGAGAAGCGTTTCTCACCGTAAAGCCTGTGAAACTCACGGTACTTTCCTAAAAACAAACGCGCACATATGGTCATACATCTCATGGACTAAAGACCTTCTTAAAGACAACATGAAATGGCATCAGTAATCGTTTTTAAGTCTGTGATGTGAAACAGGATATCTGGACTTCATTGGAATTGAATGGGTGTTTCATAATAGAATGAGTCTGAATCTGCATTTGCTGAAAACAATAACTTATAAATTGCTTTAGTTATTGGT
>CM070821.1:43107630-43260026 GCA_036326025.1 Chrosomus eos
AAACACTCAGTTTCACTCAATCTCATGTTAATCTTGAGTACCTATAGAGTAATATTGCATCCTTAATATCTCCAAAAAGTCATTAGTTTTATTATATTTATAAAAGAAAGATAGGCTGTACCGAGTCTTTCCGGAAAAAGCCGAGCGGGTGGAGGCGTGCCGTGTGGGCGGGAGCGCGCGAAGCTTTTGCGTGTGTTGTAAACAGACAGACTCGTGGTTTATGAGGACATGATTTATTTTTACAATAAACAAACTGACACCTACAGTGGCCAGCTAAACAACTGTATTTAAACACACACACACACACACCATACATCGCATGCTCCATCGATACATTGACTGTACGTGATCATGTTGTTTACTTGCTGTGCTTAGCTTACACGCCGATAGTTAACAACATACAGACATTTGAAGCAGTTTTACTCACCGCCTGCGGTTCCGTGAACCTTTATCGTTGGGACTGCTCCATCTTTAAGTATTAGGCGATCTGCAAATCCGGCGTCGAACTGGGCCTTGTTTATAAAACTATTACCGTCGAAATGAAGGGAACAAACAAGAACACTTGCACAACTCCGTTGCCGCTCTGGAAAAACTAAATCCATCCACAGGTCCCTTAACGCTGGGTTCTTTGGAAATTTGTGCAGTGTTGTCTTGCCCTGGCAACCAAAAACACACTTTTTGGCGCTCTGATCTCTCGTACGCTCTAGGCTACAGCTGCGCGCGCGCTCTTCCGGGAGAAGTGCTCTTAAGACCCGTATAAGGAAATTCCGCCCCACAGAACCATACTCAAAAAAACTTTCCGAAACTTGTGACAAACCGGAAGGAGTGTTTTTGGAACAGAAATACTCCATCAAACTTACAACTTCAGTTTTGAAACTTTGTCCATGTTTAGCATGGAATCCAACTCTTTAACAGTGTAAAAAACTCACTATGCATGAAACAGCATTTCACCCCCCCTTTAAATATTTCATGTGCTTACAGTGGCTCCACTATAAGTTTATCAAGCGACGAGAATACTTTTTGTGCGGAAAAACAAACTAAAATAACGACTTTATTCGACTATTCCATTACATCCTTGTGGGCCTGAGACGAGAGTTCAAGAGATTTCCTCGACGCATGCGCGAGAACTGACGTTCTTCTTCTACTACTTCCTCTATGACTACTTCTTGTTACCAGTAGTAGAAGAAGAACGTCCTCATCTCAGTTCTCTTATTTTTTTTTATTTTTTTTCCGCACAAAAAGTATTCTCGTCGCTTGATAAACTTATAGTTGAGCCACTGTAGGCACATGAAATATTTAAACATTTTCTTCAATGACTTTCTGGGCCGTCAAGTTTCAATCCCTTAGGAAGCCTATGGAGGAGTGATCCACCTCTCAGATTTAATCAAAAATATCTTCATTTGTGTTCCGAAGATGAACGAAGGTCTTACGGGGTTGGAACAGCATGAGGGTGAGTAATTAATGACTTAATTTTCATTTTTGGGTGAACTATCCCTTTAAGCACTTAAATGTCCCTTTATTCACATGTTTATTTTTAACATTCACATGGTAAAATACAACTGAAATCTAAACTGCACAATTATTGCGGGTATCTCAAATAATTGCGATTAGACTGGATCATACGCTCACTCAATAACCGTGCCTGTCCTGTGACAGAAAGGGAACACTACCTGTGCGTAATAGTGCAGGTCGGGTGGTTTGATGGAGGGGTGTGTGAACAGCAGCCGCGTCACCAGAAAGTGATACCAGGTGCTCAGCAGCTCCTTCTGCTCCAGCAGAGCGTCTTCATCGCCCACCAGGATCTGACACACACACACACGATCAGGCTGAGGATGATACCTGATCATGGGTCACCAGAGGTCACGACCCCTCACCTTGCAGATGGTCTCCAGGTGACGGTTGCCAGCGAAAGTGTTGTCCTGGAGACTGCGGTCACACTCCTCGTGCCAGTTCCTCCATTTCATATCAAACTCGGTAAGCGTTTGAGTTCCTGTGGGCTGAACACACAAACACAACGTGATTATTTGATCACTTTTATGTTGACACTGTTTTACAGAAGCCCTTAAACGAGGTTGTTGCAGTGATTTTACTATGGTTACACGGAGTCTGAAATTTTTGCATATTAAAACAAATGCGACCTCAAGTTGTGTCGGTCACGTTTAAAACGATTTTCTGCGTTTTTTACATCCGAAGAAAGCCTTTTAAGACGTCTTTTGACAATTCAGAGCCACCGTACATCCAAAAAATCCAGAACTGTTCACAGGATCCATTGGTTCACAGATATTGGTGGTCGTCTTTTTAAAATGTGGCTCCAGTATCGCCAAAAAAAGCATCAAACTGAGTCGACATCCTGAAGGAAGTAAACTTTGAATCACTCGGAAAATCCTAATAATGCTTTTGCAGTCATCGGCCCTAAGCCTTACATCAGATCCGCACAAACTTGTGTCAATTTTTAAATCAACTTTGAAAACGTTTTTTTTTTTAATTTATTGTGATATAAAAGTATAAAAGTATTCATATTGTATTGTAATAAGGAGGTGAAACGTGCAATCTCAGGATTGGATGGACTCAATATTTTCTCTTTCTTTTTCTCTTTTTAAGAAGAGAGAGGACAACAAAATCATCCTCACAGCTTGAAGACTCTTTTCCGAATGACGAATAAGAAAAAAACGCATATGAAAATTTCGGACTCGGAGTGCAAAGACCTTTAATCTCGCAAAAACAGGCTATAGAAGTGATGGCAATTTCGAAACACTGCTTCATGACGCTTTGAAACCTTTACGAATCTTTTGTCCCGAATCAATGGTTTGGAGCTTGTATAAAACTGGCAGATTTCAGTAAACGAGGCTTCATTACGTCATAACTGTTTTGAAACCCTTCGAAACTTCAATGGTTCACCGCTGGGGGCGATGATCTCTGTCAACCCATGAATCATGAGGAGTCACTGAGAACCAATGAACAAGTGTCTGTGGGATTTTTTTTTTTTTTTTAATGACATTGGTAGAACATTAACAAATGGCTTCCATCAAATAAAATTGTACAGACAACCTTAAGCTTACATACACATATTACATCACACTATACATAACATTCCCATCAGTAGGCTAAGAAAATTTACGCCAAGTTAAGGAACCATCAAAATAAAATAAAAAATAATGTGTCTGTGGGTTTTACCTGATCTCTGATCCATTTTATACATGTTTTAGACGTTTTAATTAGACATTAGTATAAGTAAAATTAATTATGGTGGTTAATAGTCTCTTATTGGCCTGTTTAGCTGAGCCATTCATAGAACAAACAAAACCAACCCTGACAATCGATTAAAAAACAACAAAATATAGACACTTGAGAATCTTATTAGATGATTAGATAATTGCATTTGAACGGTTTTTGTTGCATTTACACTGTTCGGACCACTAGGGGTCAATGTGGAGACGGGTGTCAGATTGTGTCACATTTGCTTCAACTGTTCAGTGTTTGTTTGAATGAATGAATGAATGAATGAATGAATGAAGGCATTTATATACAGGTGAAACGCGAAAAATTTGAATATTGTGCAAAAGTTATAAGTTTGATGATTATGGCTTGCAGCTTATGAAAACCCAAAATTCAAAATCTCAGAAAATTTGAATTTTACATGAAATCAAATAAAAAAAACAAGGATTTTAAATATAGAAATGTCAGCCCTTTGAAAAGTATAATCATGCATTACTCGCACATTACTCGCACTGACCACACACACACAATGTATATAGTTATATATACTAAATATATTAGTTTCACATTTTAATTTGAATTACTGAAATACATGAACTGTTGCACGATATTCTAATTTTTCGAGTTTCATATATATACATTTATATTTCATATGTACTACTGTACAGCCAAAGCGCTTTACAATCATACCAGGTAATCTCTCCTCAACCACCAGTTGGTAGTGAAGTTTAAAAAATGTGACACGCTGTTGAGCGAAAACACTACCGTGTGTGTCTGTGTAAGCGCTCGCTGAAGAGATGTATATTCACAACATGTTTTTGAAGCGCTGATCATTGTAGCCAATCACAGTCATATCCGATGAGCTTGTGAACACAATGGCCAATCAGAGGTGTTTACGATTCCACTCAAATCACATTTTTACAATTTCAGTATCGACGTGGTACCGAAGTCGGTACTTTTGACAACACTAGTGCTGATGTATGTACGTACGTTAAACACGGGCATGTTCTGCAGCAGGAGGTCCATGCGTCTGAACACAGAGCTGCTTTCGGCCCGCAGAGACGCCTGTTTGCTCAGGACCTGCCGGGCTTCATCCATCCGGCCCTGCAGCACTAGACTGATCACCTGCACACACACAAACACACACACACGTGAGGACGCCAGAGGTGATGTGTGGAGAAGCTGGAGGTCAGGGGTCACCCGCTTCATACCACATCCCAGTAGGCCTGATGTCGAGTGGGGCTCTCGCTCTGCAACACTTCTCTCGCTCTGGAGTCCACGTCCGACTTGTGGAGACGCACCCAATCCAGCAGGTGCAGCAGCAGAGATCCGGCTACACAACACAAATCATTAATCACCAGCTGACCAGCAGAGATTTATTAACAGAGAATAGGGGTGTAAGAAAAAATCGATACACTTGAGTATCGCGATATTTTATTTTGCAATACTGTATCGATTTTCAAAAACGCAATATCGATTTTTTTTTTTTTTTACAAGCAAAAGTTTTCATGGAACCGTGGTTCACGTTTATGTTGTGTTTAAATCCCTACCACTAGATGGCTATGCTGAGATGCACCACTAGTGTCATGTCATCCTATTTTGATTAATATATGCGCGAGGGAGAGAGAGCAAGACCATAGAAATCATTAGCAAGACAGCGCGCGTGTTGTTTGAAGAC
Organism: Chrosomus eos; assembly: GCA_036326025.1. NCBI lineage: Eukaryota > Metazoa > Chordata > Actinopteri > Cypriniformes > Leuciscidae > Chrosomus > Chrosomus eos. The sequence goes on from CM070821.1 coordinate 43,112,525, forward strand.
GTGCGAGTGCGCGCGGCCGGGGCTCTCTCTCCCTCTCTCTCTGCTCGTTTGCGCAGCAGTCATTCTACATCACTCACTGATCAAAAAAGGCTTTGGCGGGACACAAATTTGCTTTGGCGGTGCCAAAAAGCGGACGATCTGACGGGTTTTAGAAAAATTAAATACAACCCGAAACTACTAAACAGACCCGGCCTTTATTTACCCAAACCTGTTGCCACACCAGGCGTGTAAAAGAGACATGCGTCTATTTGGGACTCGGCTATTATTTGAATTTTTAGGGTATGTTGTGTTGGATGTACCCTGTGTATTAATAATAGTGCAAGCATTTTTTTAATGACATATTGCACCTCAGATTGCACCTTATGTGTTATGTATTAGCCTAGATGTCACAGACAGTCAGGGGCTATGTATTTTCTTTAACTGACTATTTAGCTACATTTGTTCCTCAATGTTTCCTTTAGGAATCGTGTTCGTGTTTTTGCAACACAAAACGTGTTGGACGTAGCCTACCCTGTGTACTAGGAAAAGTGCAAGCATTTTTTTATTGACACAATTATAATAATGAATAGCATCACACATAATGTGTATGTGTTATGTATTGTGACAGGGGGTATGTCTTTTCTTTTATCATGGCCTACTTGAGCATATAAAAATTTGCTCACTATAGAACCTGTGAACCACAACCCCAAACTGGCAGTTTGATTTTCTGTGTACTGAATTGTTTACCTAAAGTAAACTTATTTGACTTTTATGCACATCATGTCTTTTTTTAAAAAAAATAAATACTTTTTCTAAAATTATAGTCCTACTTAAAAAAAAAAAAAAAATCGCAATATATCGCCTTATGCACAGTATCGAAATATATTGCAATATATTGAATCGTGACCCAAATATCGTGATATGTATCGTATCGCCAGATTCTTGCCAATACACAGCCCTAACAGAGAACCCATATTTATTTATCCATCACCCAAAAGCCAGTATTAGTTTTCCTCCACTGTTCATAGGCTTGCAGCCTCCATAGCCCCTTTCACACAGAGATTCCGGAAAATACACGGATGATTTGACCCGGCATTTGTCCCGGGATTGTTTGATTTCGGTTCATTCACACTGCCAGTGATTTGCCGGGATCTGTGAGTCCGTTCACACAGAACCCGTAAAGATCCCGTAAAGACACATGACGTCAGGATGAGACGTGTAACGTACGCGTCGAAAACATGTACACGCGCATACCGTTCCACAGAGCTGGCGAACGATCTCAGCTTCAGCGTGGATAGTGAGGAGCTCCTGTCTCTGCTTCATTCCAGTTTGCAGACATTTGTTCGTCCTTTCTTTGTTGATGACGAACACAAACTTTCTTCTAAGAGCAACAGAGTCGCGCGATGGCACGAGCGTCATCACTATGACACACCCCTTACAGCATTGGTCCTGGCTTTTGTTCACACAGCGCGCGTTCCGGGACTGATTCCGTTAATGTTACTAGGTCCCCAACCCGGCATCGATGCCGGTATCAATCCCGGGTCGGGTTTGCGTTCACACAGAAGGCGTTCTGGCAATTTCCCGGGATCAACGCGCTGTGCGCTTATGTTACAGCTAATGCTGTGAGATCAAATAGCACGATCCTGTTTGATCAAGTCATGCGACTGTTCTGACTCGTCCAATTTTCAGCATCAATTTTGCATCAAAATCCTGTCTATTCATTGTATGCATTTGAAATATAGAGTTGGATTCTGTTTTAATTTTCCTGAGTTTACCTATAAATAAAAAGAGTTTATAATACAGGTTTGTTGCTCTTTTTATTAAGTAACCACTTGTAAACTTGTGTTCACTGTTCTTGTTTTTATAAATATAGGATTTGTATTAAATCTATATTCATGGAGTCAAATCGAGAATCGAAATCGAATTATCTGAATGGATGTCCATCTCTAATAGCCCGCAGAGAAACTGCAGGATCATCATCTGTACCTGGAGACGCGTCGATGAACAGCACCTCACACAGGTTCCAGATCAGCTCGATGGCCAGGAGAATAGACACCTGCACACATCACACAACAGTCACTTCAGGAGCGGCAAACACAATACACATCAGGGTTTGATTAGATCTAGGGCTGCACCATATTGAGGAAACATGCGGTATGCGATAACTCATTAAATAATGCGGTATTCGATATGCGATGCTATAATGCTTAAAAAGTGTGTGAAATAAACTGAATTGTCTTTAAAATTATATAACCTACATACGTGTTTCCTATTCTTTTTGTGACAAGAAAACATCCCTACAACTTCTGAAAGTGAACAGTGTTTTACTGTAGCATAAGAAGTGTTAGTTTAACACCACAGGGTTTCAGCTTATGCCACATCAGGTTTATTTAACAACAGAAACTGAATAATCAAATTTAAAAATAAAACACTGCTTAGTTTTTTACTGTATGAATTAAATATATCCTGATTCTTATTAAAGCTACGAGTTATTCAGCCATGAGCAGTGAGTGATTTTCTCTTTTGTTCATGACCCCAGTTATTGCAAGCCGTTGCGATATGCATATTGCGATATACACATTTGCAATATTTCGATATATTGTGCAGCCCTAATATTTTTTATTTCTATTTCTTTAATATTATATTTGACATGTATTATGTGAGCAGAAAGATTGTATCAATCAGGGTTTGATTAGATCATAATAAATGTCACATGAGCAAAAGAAAAATATCCTGTAGAGCCAGATGATAATTTTTTTGATGAAAAATCAAAGACATTTTTACTTTTAAAAACACTTTTTCATTTTTAATCAATTTATTATTATTAAAATATGCAGAATGAATACATGTTTTTATCATTTTAATCTAATGATTAATGTGTTTTTATAAAATACAGTATATAAAATGAGTTTTTTTAGTCATATTAATATACTATTATTGTATTAATATTTTTGTAATTAATGATTAATTCATCTTTACAAAATAATGCATATAAAATAAATAGAAGTTACTTTAGTAATATTAATACTATTATGAATATTTTTTTGTAATCCAATAATTACTTTATCTTTATAAAATAAAGCATATACAATTAGAAGATTAGATTTTCAGTTTTTTTTATTTAAGTTTAGCTAAAGTTGTAACCATTTCTTTTATGCGTTTTTCATTTTTTTTTATATTTCCATACATTTTTTATTTCAGTTTTAGGAAATGTTAGTATTATAGTAAATTTCAGTTGGATACCAATGCAACATTTCTAATTTTCTCATCTAATATTTATACTTTATTTCAAATTTATTTCAATTAACGAAAATGTTTTTAAATGGTTTACCTTAGAATGAAACTACTGGTTCGCATATCATTTATCAGACAAATAAACATTAAAATAATCTGGTCATGAGTTACTGTACCTGATCTCCATACTGTGACGCTAAAGACCCCTCTCGTGCTGAAACTGGGGAGAGAAACAGAGCGTGATCAGCTGATCAAACGCATCATCCTCCTCATGCGCGAGTCACGTGACCGTTTACCTGCGTTCTGCTGAAGCTCCTCCATACAGGCTCTGATCACAGACCTGTAGTTCTTACTGATGCTCACGAACCTGCAGGAAACAATGACAGATCACAAACACAAACACACACCAGGACACACTGACTGCGTGCGACGTTTGAGGTCTGAGGACTCACTGCGTCTTCTTGTTTTTGCTCGGGACGTCCTCATTGATTTTCTGCAGCCCCACGAAGATGAGATGGGACTCGTTGAAGAGCTTACGCAGGATGGGAGAGCAGATATCTTCATCTTTCCTCACGATGTGGACGAACGGAGAGCCCGCAGACTTCGGACCTGAGCAGGAATACACACCATTGACAGTTTTTATGATGCCTCTTTCCACACACACACACACACACACACACACACACACACACACACACACACACACACACACACACACACACACACACACACACTTTCCAGAATCCAGTGTGGATGTTATTATTAATACCTTGTAGTTTGTAGTTTGTCTCATAGACTAACAGATCTCCAGGACCCCATTCAAAACCCAAGTGCCTCTGATGAAATCCAGCGCCGGGAATCAACTGCAAGAAAAACAAATGAACAAACAGCACGACCATTATAATCATTCAGCTATATATATATATATATATATATATATATATATATATATATATATATATATATATATATATATATATATATATATATATATATATATATATATGAATAAGCCAGTTTATATCAGTTTATACAATACATACATATCATATAATTTTGTTCTATAGTGTGTATACCTACTTATTGAAATACTATTGAGTACCATCCATGATAAATGATAATTTAGTAATATTACCTTCAGATACCATGGTAACATCACACATGTGTATTCTTCACATGTATACTTGTATCGTAAACAATCATAAACACTGAAGAACCTGTATAAATCAGCACGTACCGTGGGACTGGGCTCCACGTCCACCTCCTCCATCATCCGGAGATATTAAATCCTCCTGAATAACAGTAGAAAATATGACTTTAAACAGCTTTATGATCTGAACAATATCCAATACGTTCAGCGCTCAGAATCGAGCGCCATGAGCCTGAAGGACCCCTGAAACCTGCGCGGTTAGTACGACGCACTGAACGCCTGAGTAAAACACTAATCGACAATTAAATATAAATTACACAGTGTTTATGCAAATTATATGGTTGTTGTTATTATAAGGAACCATTGTTTCAGAATTATCAGTAGTGTTTAATAACAATACATATTTAATATTTAGTATTTTCATAACAATACATAATACATGTGTCATATTTTCCTAAAGATGAAGAATAAAGGAGTAAAAATAAGACTTTCGTTTTTTTAATAATTACAAATTGCATGTGTTGTGGTTCTCTAAAGGATTTTCAGTGGTCCGATGACAATTCTAGCTAGTTTAATTGAACATATCTGATAATAATTATAGGGATGCATGCACCAATATTGAACATTTTGGCCGATGCCAATAACTGATGATTCCTTATATTTGAAAGCCGATAACTGAAATCGGCCAATAAATCTAAATAAAATTTTTATATAATTTTTGACCGCCTGATTACAAAAACAAAAGTCTCATCAATAAAAGTCATGTCACAAACACACAATTAATGTGCTCATTATAATGTTATGTAGTCAATATGACAGACTTACGCTGCACATGTTGCACTGAACTTTATTTTAATTTTTTTATTAAGTGATTCCAATAATATTTCAAGCAATTCAAAACCATCATGTTGAAGTGTTAAGCCATTATTATTAATGGCTTAAATATGGACACATTTTCTTATCGGGTCGATAACGATAACATTCAAAATGAAACATATATCGACCGATATTGATATGGTGGCCGATATCGTGCATCCCTATAGTGCAAAACAAATGTCCATGTTTAATCAAAGTGTTCTAGCTTAAAATATTGCTTTCATAGTAGGGTCAGGGTTTGCAAACATTTGCTTTTAATGGTATTCTTTTTAAACTATGGTGTAATTATGGATTGTTTTGTGATTTCAAAGCTTAACTGATTTCTTTACACATTGTAATGGTTCTTTGTAATAATAAACTGTTGTATATGGCCATAATATATTTACTGTCAATGGTATAATGACCATAAGAGAGGTTTTATTCAGAATAGTGTAAATTATTTCATTTGTTTGTTGTAGTGTAGGCCTTTTCCTCACAGCCGTTTTGAATTATTAATAAATAATGGCTGCGGTATGTTCAGCTTGATCTGTGAATAAGAACAAAATGGCTTCCCTTCCCACTCCAGTAAGAGGAGCAGCTCATTTTTCCCTCAGAAACAACACAATACTCGATGTACACCCTTATTATGGATTCCTTTTCGTGTATCTGATTATAAGTTATATTTACTATGAAATAATCATCGTTTTGTGTCATTTATATTCATATTCGGTCCAAAGGTTGTTGTTTTTTTCCAAGTAAAGACGTGCACGAATGCGCGTGCATGTTTCCCCGGCTCCCTGGTCTCGCGCATTACATCACCGTCGCGCATCACACGATGCATGTGACCTGCTCTGGCCAATCGCGACAGAGCGCGGAGAACGGACGCGCCGCTCGTGACCGCGCACGCAGGGCCTGTTTTTAATCGGGGGCGCGGACGTGCGCGTCCCCGCGGATTCTTTGTGTGGTGGCGTAGAGAAGCGCAAATACAATAACCATGGCCGACGAGAAACCCAAGGTAAGTGGCGTTTAAAAATGAAGGGATTATTTATTGTTAGTCACAGTTTAAGTCGTGCGAGGGATTGTGAAAACATGGGAGGACACAGATGGTTTCATATTTAATGTGAAATATCGCGCTTAGTGGATAAATCCTGTAACTGCCGCCTCGGAAACACCGGAAGAAGACGTGTGAACGCGCGTGGCGAGCGCACACCGCGCGCGACCCTTACAGGCGCATTCAAATTAAAATAACGAGGAGAAATGGTCTAAAATCAGACATATATTCCTAATATATGCGTTTTATATGTGTGCGCCGAGTATTTGCTGACTGAGACTTGATGGAAAGTAGTTTTCTATTGGTTTAAGCTGATGATGTGATTCAAATGTGAGCATCCATCACGTGAAGCACAGCAACTCAAGCACAACACTGCCAATAAAGCCACAAATAACACCACAAATAATATGAACATGCACAAGTCTGTTTATTACTGCAATACATTTCCAAATGTAAAAGACATAAAATTAACTGAACTGAGTGTGTCACATGAAAGAGTATTTATCACGTTTAATTAAGAAAAACACACCAAATAGTGTGCAATTCAAATAGTTCAAATGAACCTCGGGTATTAAAGTCCCCCTGTGGTGAAAATCAAGTTTTTAATGTTAGTTATGCTGTGGTTTTAATATGCTTTAAGACAATCCATGTGCAAAGCAAATTCATAAGTCAACACCATTGCTAAATGTTTTCTCCTTAAAAATGCAGTGAACTTGTCTCAAAAGTTTTCAAAACGTTGACAGTCTCAAAAATGTTTTGAAATCGATGGTGTTATGTCAAAAGTACCTTATAACCAATAAGATCAAGGTATGATCGTCATCAAGTGGATCTCTGAGCTTGTGCGATTGGAGGCGGGGCTAAGAGTTATTCAAGCTATGCATTCAAGTGATGAATTTTTTTTTCAAGGAAAAAACATTTAAATATGTCGCCAGAGACTAGAAACGCTAGATGCTATCCTGGTAGACATTAAAACGCTCTTTCTCTCGGTTAGCATCGGCAAGCAATAGCCACAGAGACACCATACATTTTGCCCGCCTCTGATCGTCTTCGTTTTGATTTAATCGATATTGAACGTCTTCGAAGTTTTCATGCTCGCTAACGCTAATGTTAAACAGATGATATCTTGTAACACAGTGGGATCAAGATAACGGAGCCGAGATCAGTGCAACCATTTGATGTCACTCACTACCCAGAATGCATTGCAATGTCAACTTTTTATCCAAATTTTATTACAGCTAAGGGGCTGTTACACGACATTGTTTTCAACTAAAAAAATAAAGCTTTTTATGTGTTTTGGTGACACGGCAACGGTGTTTCGGTGCCTGAAAGCGCAAACTTTTGAAAACGAGTTTCAAAGTGCAAGTTTTTAAAAACGGTCTCTGTGTAAACAACCAAAACACGAATCTCTGAAGACGATGACATCATGCTCATGCATATTACGTGTTCAGTCTATAGTGTTTCATCGCCATCTAATGGCCTGGCAGCAGAATACAGTTTTTTTTTTGTCGTTTTCGTGGATCGTTGTGACAATAGTGTCGTCTGTACGTGGAAAACTCAAAGCAAAAACTTCTCAGCTTGTCTCAGTTGTCGTGTAAACGTATCCTTAGACATATTTTGTGAATTGTATGTTATATCTGTATACTTTGGGGCAATGGTAATCTAGTAAGGCATAAGTCTTAATACCCAGGGTTCCTTTTAAAGGATGAAACTAGTTTCTATAGTCGCCATAATAATCACATGATAGTCTGGTGCTTTCCTATTCCATGTTATTGTCATGTGACTCACATTCATTCTGTTTTAATCATCAAACAACAAACAGTTCCTTTCATACTATAGATTATAGATTAGACATTGTCTAGAATCTTACAGTATGTTATGTGTATTGTCCGATATTACATTTAAATGATTAGTTCACTTTTAAAAAAATTTTTGCTGATAATTTACTCACCCCCATGTCATCCAAGATGTCCATGTCTTTCTTTCTTCAGTCGAAAAGAAATTAATGTTTTTGATGAAAACATCCCAGGATTTTTCTCCTTATAATGGACTTCAATGGGACCCAAACGGTTCAAGGTCCAAATGACAGTTTCAGTGCAGCTTCACAGGGCTTTAAACGACACCAGACGATGAATAAGGGTCTTATCTGGCGAAACCATCGCTCATTTCAAAAATAAATAAAAAAGTTTAAGTTTTATTAGCACAAATGCTCGCCTTGCTCTGTTCTGTGATGCACGTCCGTGACTCTCCTGTTCGAACTCGTTCATCAAAATGAACAAATCTTTTTTCGAGAAAAATCCTGGAATGTTTTCATCAAAAACCTTAATTTCTTTTCGACTGAATAAAAAAGACATGGACATCTTGGATGACATGGGGGTGAGTAAATTATCAGCAAAAGTTTTTTTAAAAGTGAACTAATCCTTTAATAATTACAAATGAGATGCACGTAAAACAGGCAAGGAAGAGTGATGTAAAATATCTCATATTCGTACACGTGTGCTTTTGTGTTCTCAGGAGGGGGTGAAGACAGAGAACAACGACCACATCAACCTGAAGGTGGCGGGACAGGACGGGTCCGTGGTCCAGTTCAAAATCAAGAGACACACACCCCTCAGCAAACTCATGAAGGCCTACTGTGAGAGACAGGTGAGGTCATCAGGACACAAACACTCTTCTCTTCGAGTGCTTCTCAGCTACAAGCTTTGACAACGTGTCGTCCCGACAGCATTTTGAAGTCCTGGCGGCTAGGGATGGGCGATATGGGCTTAAAAATATATCACGATATTTTCTGGCATTTATTGCGATAACGATATCAATGACGATATTTATATAATACCATATTCACCACTGTTTTTGGCTACAAGTGATATCTGCATGCAAAGTAAAATGTACCCTTCAATAGGCTCCTATAAAACCAATTACCTTACATAAAATAATAATAATAAAAAAACAGTAAAAATCCAAACACCATCCCTTGCAGAAATGGAAAAGTTGCATACGTTTCTTCTGTAAAAGTGCAGATAATGTTTAAATAGTGCAACTATACTGAAAAACATCACACAGTAATAATTCAAATAATTTACAAGTTTGAAATAGTTTGAAATAGTTACAGGCCTACTAATACTAGCTACAACGAATTCTGATACTAATAAAAATATAAACCGCACTAAGGATTGATGAGCTGCTGGGTTCATGAATATTATCACGTCTGCGTTTGTGCATTAGTTTCTGCTTGCTCATAACATAAAAGCTGAATAATTCCAAACGAACTCCATTATTTTTACAGGAAAATACAACAAATAATATCATTTACATGTAGACGTCATGTACACTTCAATTCTGCGTGGTATGTGACTCTCTCTCTCATCGAGTGTGTGAGAAACACTGAGCGCTCTCAGCAGTGACAGCAAGTCGTGCGCGTCACACTAGTGTTTACTGCGCGTCAAATACACTGTGTATTCATTGTGATTAACTGATATAGTGGGCTTTACCTTGACGGAGAGCGACACTCTCAAGCGCTCAGTCAGTGTTCGGCGAGATGGGCGGGTGAAAATCTATCTGTGTTTACCAGTTCCAGATTGTAGAGGTAGTTACTCATTTAGCGATAAACTTCACCTCAGCTTCACGTCCGCCTTCCGCCATGCGCGTGAACTGCGAATGGGTCCCGCGTCATAGGCTTTATCGTTATTATCGCGGGAAGACTAATTCTTATCGTGAGGAAAATTTTTAACGATATATCGCAAACGATAATATATCGCCCATCCCTACTGGTGGCGCATATTAGAGATTTTGTGCAAAATATAGAAGAGGTTTACACAAGCCCGTCGTAGTTTCTGCACTGCTTCACTGAAGACATACAGTAGCATTTTCCTTGTTTGTCAACACAAGAACAACAACAACACAACATTAAATATTATTAGAAATTAAGTTTTGTTTATATTGGTAATTCTGTGCAGAAACAAATACTAAATCACAGTTAGCTAAAAATGTATTCATTTAAGAATGTAATATTTTAATGCAGATACAATGAGCTCGCTGAAGTAATGAATACATGTTTGATGACAAATGATTATGACATTTAGAAAATATAGAAAATATTCTCTCTTATTAAAAAAGTATGAGATTTAAAAAAAGATTATGAGTACATTTCTCATACAAAAAAGAGAAATGCACTAATTATACACTAATAAACAGTCCAAAATCCAAAAGAAAATCCAAATCAGAGTTGTAAGCCATGAACCAAGACAATCAGCTGCGAGGACAAACTTTGATTTGAAACAAAACAGTATTTGTTAATCGAACAAAAACACAAAGGTACAAAACTTTACCTGACGTCTTTAGTGAGGGAAAGAAATTCAATTCAATCCCATTGCAAACAGCATAAAACTACTCATCACAAATGTTGATATACAATATGATCAACTATATATTTTAAGTTTATTGCAAAATATGCATCAAATTGAAATATTTCAGTATTTTGAGAGCATAGAAAGATTGACTTGATTACGTCGTTTGCGTCGATTCATGGAGTGGGCGAAGCTTACACGATATCTTGCTTGTTTTTAGACCAAGCATGCCGCACAATCCCTCAAAAGTGAAGCCAAAACGTCTCGATCGCCCCCCTGTCTTTGAACTTCCGTTTTTGCGGTCGCTCTGCATATTTCTATGGCATCGCTGTCCAGGAGTAATTAGCTGGTGAAGTTGATTCACTTATTGTAGAGTTAACGAAAGTTATCATGAGCATTGTAAGCATTGTAAAGCATATGTCTTAACAAATGGACCTTGGAAATTTTTTAAACGAGCCGTTCATTCATAACTACGCAAGATAGCTGTGAAAATACAGACCGGAAGTCAAAAGACAACGAGCTCAGCGCTGAAAAGGGGCGTGGCTACATAAGGTCTATAAAAACGGTGCTGTGACATCATGATTGACAGCTGTGATTGACAGGTTCTCTGTGCGAAGTAGTCACTGAAGCACCAACGACTTTTTTCATAATGTTTACTATGTGGTTAGTAGTTGTATTTACCTTATTTTAACGAGGTACTGCAATCAGCAGCAGGGGGGGGGGGTCAATCCCCCAAAACTAGTGTCGCGGAGCGGGCATGTTACGGATACTTGGTGTACATTTTTTAGTAATCAAAAATCATGTCTAATTAATTGAAATCATAAAACTTTTATTATAAACGATTATTAAACTTATACAATCTTTTTTTTTTAAATCTATTAAATGTTTTTTTTTTCCACACAAATTCTGTTGTTTTTTCTGGTAACCAAATGAAGACAAAACATTAATTACATTTCTTTTAATCATATGAAATTGAACAAACTTTTTTTGTCAAACAACGAGCTGCACAATGAGCTTTACTGTTAAAATTAAAACATGGAAGAAAAATTTATTATTCCTTAAAAAATAAAGTTGAGATCATAATTAATTTGTATTAGTGTTAGTATTATTATTACATTGAGATGCATCTAAATTCTACTGTACAACAGTATATATTTTCTGTCAAGTTAAACCGAACTTTTATTTTGACGGGTTGCCGTGAAGACCTTTGAGTTTCTGTTTATGACGTGACGATAGATTTCTCAAATGAAGCGGTTAAATGCTCACGGAGTTACTTTAAGAGCGGATCTAGAGTCTGGAGAGGAAGTTCATGCATTTGTGTCCTCATATAGGGAAAAATAACCTTTTACTGTCAATGAAAACAACAGGTCGATCGTCACGCGTGCGTGTATGTGTGTGTGAAATGAAACTGCGCGTCGTCTGCACCAGCTAGAGCGTGTGTGTGTGTGTGTGTGTGTGTGTGTGTGTGTGTGTGTGTGGTGTGAAATGAAACGACACTCGGTTACTAACGTAACCTCGGTTCTCTCTAGAAGAGGGAACGAGTGTTGCGTAAGCTAGCTTACGCTACGGGAAAACTCCTTTTCTCGAGAATACTGAAGCCAAAAATTATCCTTTAATTTTTTCATATTTAAAACGCATGCTTGCACAGAGCAGACCTAGAATAGGCAGCTCGTGCGCCTATTGGCTGCTCTGCGGCAAGATGCTGCAACCTATCGGTGGACTGGGAGTGACGTCAGCACCAATAGCAGCGCGAGTGCCCGAGTGCGTCACGTCCCGCCAGAATAGGCGTGGCTTACCTCTATATCAGCCCGGTCCAGATAGGGTGTTCTTTGGTTTTTCACTCTGAAGCGAAAAAAGAACGCAGCATTAACACGGCCGGGTTACGCAACACTCGTTCCCTCTTCTAGAGAGAACCGAGGTTACGTTAGTAACCGAGTGTCGTTCTCTTACGAGAGTACTCTCGTGTTGCGTTAGCTAGCTTACGCTACGGGAACCCAGTTTAAAGCGCCGTGTATGCTGAGACCATTCACATTAAGTCCAAGGGCCAGTGCCCGGGGAACACGTAATAGTGAAGATATGTGGGCCGACACAAAGTGAGCCCTAACACATATTGACCATATGGTGACGCCTCATATGTATAAGGGAGTGCATAACACAGTATAACAGTAGCGTGTATGACAATCTCATACAGATAACACTTTGGCCTGCAAAGCAGGGACCTCCAGGTTATAAAACCTTATAAATGTAGACAGAGAGGCCCAGCCTGCCGCTCTACAAATATCATGGAGTGAAACACCACTAGTCCAAGCCCATGATGAGGCCATACTTCTAGTGGAATGGGCTCGAACACCTAAAGGGCATTGAAGGCCTTTAGACTTGTAAGCCAAGGCGATAGCATCAACTATCCATCTGGAAATGCTCTGTTTCGAGGTAGCTAGCCCCTTCGTGCGGCCACCAAACGAAACGAACAGCTGTTCTGACTGCCTGAAGGCAGCGGTTTGTTGAACGTAAACTCTTAAAGCCCTGACCGGGCAAAGGAAGTTTACATCGCTGTCACTGTCGGTTCCCGGAAGGGCCGGCAGGGAAATGACTTGCGCTCTGAACGGAGTAGAGAGCACTTTGGGGACATAACCGTGTATTGGTTTGAGCGTAACTTTAGAATCATTAGGCCCAAATTCCAAACATGACGCTCTCACAGAGAGCTCGTCGCGGGACTCGTGTTTTCAGCCAGCGCTGGAGGGGGTGCATGCGCAGCAGACCCAACCGAAGCACTGCAGAGGCCGCATACGAACCGACGGGGGGCGCGGCGGATTCATCCTTCTAGCTCCCCTAAGGAAGCGGATGACCAGCTCATGTCTTCCCGGTGACTGACCGTGCGTCGATTCTGCGAACGCCGCCACGGCCACCACATAAACTTTGAGCGTGGATGGGGACCTCCCCTTATCCATCAGCTCTTGTAGGAAAGTGAGCAAATGCGCAACCTCACACGACCGTGCATCCAGATCTCTGTCGGTGCACCACTTGGAGAACACTGACCATTTAGACGCGTAGAGCCGTCCCGTGGAAGGAGCTCTAGACTGCGTGATCGTGCTCATCACTCTTTCTGGCAGGGTAACGAGTACCCGTTGATCAATCATGCGTGCAGAGACCAGCGCTCTGGATGGGGATGCCAGATCTAGCCGCGAGCCTGAGAGAGGAGATCTGCCCTCACCGGAATAGGCCACGTAGCTGCATGTGACAGCCGTGCTAGTTCCGGAAACCAATTCTGATTCTCTCAGTGCGGAGCTATGAGGAGCACCGAGTGGCGCGTTTCCCTGACTCTCTTGATTACCTGTGGTAACAGAGAGACCGGAGGGAAAGCATACAGAGGGAGGCTGGGCCAGACCTGGGCCAGGGTGTCCTGGTTCTTCAAAAAGAACATCGGGCAATGAGCATTGTCTTTTGACGCAAATAGGCCGACTTCCGCTCTGCCGAATAGGCGCCACAGTTTCTGGACCGTTTGGGGGTGCAGGGACCATTCCCCCAGGGGAACGTTGTCCCTGGACAGTTTGTCTGGACCGTCATTCGAATGGCCAGGCACATGCGCCGCCCTCAGCGAGCACAGGTGCATCTGGGACCAAACAAGGATGCGTTCCGTCAGATTGCAGGGGTTCCTGGATCTGACACCACCCTGACGGTTTACATAGGAAACCACAGACATGTTGTCCGAGCGAACGAGAACGTGTTGGTCCTGTATGAACGGGAGGAAGCGCTTCAGCGCGTTTTCAACCGCTATCATCTCAAGACAGTTTATGTGAAAACACTTCTCTTGGTCTGACCACTGGCCAAAAGCCGGTCTGCCTTCGAACAGCGCGCCCCAACTCGAGTTGGACACATCTGTCGAAACTACTTTCCAATAAGAGATGGTTCCCATCGTCATTCCCTGCTGGTACCAGTCGGCTACTAACCAGGGCTGCAGAGCCGCTATGCAGGTCTGAGTCACTCTGATTTTCTGGCCGCCAGAAACCCAGGCTCGGCGAGACGCGCAAGCATTCAACCAGTGATGGAGCGGGCGCATGCGCAATAGGCCCAGCTGGAGCACCGCTGCAGCTGATGCCATACAGCCCAGCATCCGTTGAAACGTTTTCAAAGGGAGAAAGCTGCCCTTCTGGAAAAACGCGGCTAGGTGGCGAACACAGCCAATATCAGCCAGTCGTCCAGATAGTTCATTATTCGCAGCCCCTGAGTTCTCAGGGGGGCGAGCGCTGCGTCCATGCACTTCGTAAATGTATGGGGTGCTAGAGACAGGCCGAGCGACAGGACGGTGTATTGATATACCTGACCGTCGAAGGCGAATCTCAAAAATTGCCTGTGACGGGGTGATATCTGAAACAGAAAATAGGCATCCTCCAGATCTAGAGAAATAAACCAGTCCCTCGGGCAAACGTGCGCGAGGATTTTCCTGGTTGTAAGCATTTGGACGGTCTTTTGCAAGCACCTTGTTCAAATGTCTCAGATCTAGGATGGGCCTGAAAGCTCCGTTCTTCTTGGGTACAAGAAAATATCGGCTGTAAAAGCCTGACTCGCTAAGAGAAGGCGGTACTTTTTCTATAGCCCCTTTGCACAGCAGTATTGCTATTTCTGCGTGAAGTAGGTGTGCTACTTCCGCATTCACTATCGTCGCGGACCGGGCTCGAAAGCGCGGGGGAGGGCGAATGAATTGAAGTGTATAGCCCTGCTTTATTGTGCTGAGAACCCATTCTGAAATCCCTGGGATAATTTCCCACGCAGCTATGTGAGCCGCTAGGGGGCGAATGGCCTCCGGGTTCAGATCGCCGCCGTTTGCGGGCTTATGAAACTGAACCGGAGCCGAAAGCGCGGCGCGCGCGCTCTCGGTTCTGGGCAATGGCTGCTCACTGAAAGCCGAGACCGGCTGATTTATGTGAGGAGTCCCAATCATAAGGGATGGGGAGCATTTTATTCTCACTTTTTGACGCGCGAGCAGCGCTTTGGGCGGAAAAGCTTTCTGTAAGCGTGAGCGCGTGTGCGCGGGCACGAGACTTGCAAGTGTATGTGACGCCCCGATCATAACGGATAGGGAGCGTCATATCAATGCCCTGTGTTTCGTTTTAACACGCGGGCGGCGCCCGGGGGGAGGTGTGTGTTAGTAAGCGTGAACGCTCTCCGGCGGGCACGAGACTTACATTCATAACCTGTTTTATTGAACGTGTAACAGAGCGGCCAGATAGTGGGCACGGACCTGTGGACACATTTCTTATATTCCACACTCGAGCGGCTTCTCTGCGCTTTATGAGAGTGTGCTCTGTGAGTGACACGAGATTTGATGTGCTTGTGTGTAGGGGTGAACACTGGGGCGTGGGCACTTGCACTACACTTAAACACCAACGGCGTGAGCCGGATAACCAGACAGTATACTCCTTTGAGATTTCTCTGGGTCGCCGTGAAAACGGCGTATGTGTGCAGGCGAGAGGGTAAATGAACCGGCTCGTTGGCTGCTAAATGGACCACTGCAGTAGCCTTTTTGAAGGGGACTGACAGGGAAATAAACTTTGACTGTGGTCCAGCCGTGAGTCTTTAGTGATAGAGCGGGCAGAAAAATAGGTGTGGACGCGAACTCGCGGACACATTTCCTACGTTCAACACTCGAGCGGTTGCCCGCTTTAAGGGAGTGGGCTCTGTGAATAACACGAGCGTGCTTGCGTGTAGGGGAACACTGAGATGTGGGCACCTTTCTACACTAAAACACCATCGGCGTGAGCCGGATCTGCATAAATGTTATCTGCGGCGGGAGCCGGGATCGAACACGGGTCTCCGGCGCGAAAGCTTAGGGTTTAGCCACTGAGCCACAGGGAAAACAACGTAAGCTTTAGTTGCCGCGAGCAGATAAGAGAGAGAGAGAGCGTCATCACAGTTTTCGTGTGTGTGTCGGCACTGTTTACAGGCGTGCGTGTATAACAGGCACACTACTGCAGTATAGACATTACCGGCCGCTCATACTAGGAGGAGCTGGAAAATGTTTGAGAAGAAGAGGGAGTTTGTCAGGCCTCGGCGGGACAAAAAACCGCACTTTCTTTCGACGGTGACGTCTCGGTTCGCGCGCTCGCTTCCTGTACGTAAGAAAGCTGGTCGCGAGCTCAGAGAGGAGAGCTGCATAAATTTTTTCTACTGCGAGAGCCGGGATCGAACACGGGTCTCTGGCGCGAAAGCTTAGAGTTTAGCCACTGAGCCACGGGGGAAACAACATAAGCTTGAGTAGCGCGAGCAGCCACGGTAGCTCCCTTGTAACGTAAAGGAAGCTAGCCGCGGTTAGAACAGCAGTCCATTGATGCGTGTCCCTCAACCTCAGACGCGACGGCAGTGAGGCTCGTGAGCGGCAGCTGCGCGTCGGTGAAGGGAGGCGCGGAAGGTGAAAAAGTGAGGCTCGAGGGAGGCTTTCCGGCGAGTGCGTCGCTGTGGCTACAGGCTCCGGCAGCCCTTGGGAACGGCGCTTATCACTGCGCGGTCCCACAAGGGGCAGAGTGACTGCTTCTGCGGGGGCGCGCTAGCTTCCTTGTAACGTAAAGGAAGCTACGCGCGGTTAGAACAGCATTCTATTGATGCGTGTCCCTCAACCTCAAACACGACGGCAGTGAGGCTCGTGAGCGGCAGCTGCGCGTCGGTGAAGGGAGGCGGGGAAGGTGAAAAACCGAGGCTCTAAAGGAAGCTACGCGCGGTTCCGTCCCAGGCGGGAAGCGCACACTTTTTTTTTTTTTTTTTTCTTTTTTTTTTTTTGGGAAGCCGTGAAAACGGCTTTTGTGTGCAGGCGAGCGGGTAACGTAACGGGCTCGTTGGCTGCGAAATACACTACTCCAGCCGCCTCCGTCGAGGGAGCTGTGAGAGCGATGCGTGCTGCTTTCAATGGCGGTCCGGCCGCGGCGAGACTCGCGCATTGTCGCTGAGAGGGGCTCGACACGAGCCGCATTTGGAAACTCGAGGCATTTGAAACAACGCCTCTTGCTCTTTTAGAATACTAGAGAAGGATATGCAAAGGATATATAATATGAAAAGGATATGGGCGCCGGATAGCGCAGCAGGTACGGCGATGAAGCGGCGAAGGCGGCTTCCAACTGCAGTGCAGAGGGCTCGTCCCGCTGAGGTGCTTGTTTCGATGGCGCGGCTTCTCTGGAGAGTCAGCGATGTGAATACTTCGCTGAAGTGGAGAAAAATCAAAGAACACCCTATCTGGACCGGGCTGATATAGAGGTAAGCCACGCCTATTCTGGCGGGACGTGACGCACTCGGGCACCCGCGCTGCTATAGGTGCTGACGTCACTCCCAGTCCACCGATAGGTTGCAGCATCTTGCCGCAGAGCAGCCAATAGGCGCACGAGCTGCCTATTCTAGGTCTGCTCTGTGCAAGCATGCGTTTTAAATATGAAAAAATTAAAGGATAATTTTTGGCTTCAGTATTCTCGAGAAAAGGAGTTTTCCCGTAGCGTAAGCTAGCTTACGCAACACGAGAGTACTCTCGTAAGAGAACTGCGCGTCTTCTGCAGTTCATTCATTCACACAGTTATTCATATTTAAATAGTATTTTAGCCGTTTAATATTCACACACTAGTCTATCGTGATTTGATTTCAAGTGTACTAAACTGCTCTATCGCGAAAAGCATAGCCGCTAAAGTTACTACATGGAGCTCTTGCGTCCAGTTTTTTTTTTTTTTCTCGGGGAATTTTTCATTCAGGGGGGCGGGGGGCAGTTTTGAGGGGGCGGGCCGCCCCCCCAAAACAATGGTAGGGGAAACACTGCAGGACACTGGCGGCTTCAGTTCTCTCCAATGGAAAAGAGCGAAGGGGCGTCGTCCATCTTTTTTACAGTCTATGGTTTAGACTCTCTGATTGGTGTAATTTTCTGTTCAGTATCATGGGTAATGTAGTTTGTCACCACAAATTACACATTTTAACATGATTTTTTTTTAAATGAGTTTAAGTAATGAGGGCTGATGTCTACAGCAGAAGCAAATATCATCGATTAACAGCCTCGTAGCTCACTGTAAGGCTGGCTTTAAAGATTTCCAAGTTATCGTTTAAAAGTCAATTTCCCTGTGGAGAAAGTGAATGGAGTTTTTACTACCGGACGCGTCTGTTGCGCTCTATTCTGTGCTCTCGTTTTATTGCACCTCGGACCTTTTCACCCTCACAAAACAATGCAACAGCAGCATGACAACATACAGTATTTCAGATATGAGATACTCAATAATGAAATGCCACTTGGGATACATCAATGTAGTAATAAAGGGTTTTTAAGGCATGCTTTTAATATTTTAAGCATCATCTTAGCATTTTTATGTCCTACGGTCCTTGGTCTCCTTTGCTTATGGAAAGCGTTTAACTTAAAGTGCTCCTGTAGTCAATAATTGTATCCCTTAAAACTCATCTTTGATCACCAAAATTACATATTTAAATTTTTTTCCCCTCGAAAATCTTCTTCATGCCTTAAAATAGCTTCGCTGTTACTCTACACTCTTGCCTCATTTAGTATACGCGGTTCTATGAATATGCAAATGAGCCCCGCCTCCACTCACTCACACCAGCTCAGAGATCCACTGGTTGACGATCACACGTTGATCTGATTGGTTACTGTAGTTTGTGACGTCAGAAACACCAGCGGTTTCAAACCGTGTTTTTGAGTCTGTCTTTGATTCACTGCAGTTTTAAGGAGAAAATACTCAGCAATGTTGTTGAATTTGCACATGGTTTGTCTTAAAGCTTATTAAAAACACCACATAGACATATAAACAACATTAAAAGCTTGATTTTCACCACAGGGGGACTTCAAAATGAAATGATTAAAAGCTTAGATATGAGATAGTTTATTCAGAAAAAGATGCAGTTGTAAACTAAACATTTGTTTGTTTATTTATGTACTTTTTACAAATCGCACGAATAAGGATGACTAATATATGATAGATAATATCCAAGAGCATTGTTCAGACGAATCCTGAGTCTGGTTTATTCCGCTCGTCTGTCATTCAGTCCCTCCAGAAAAACGCGATTATGCGATCACATGATTCAATGCATAATCAGCCAAAGTCTGCATATTTATGAGGGGGCATTTTTTCAAATACGCGCACTTTTGCAGCGATTTTGATCAATTTCGAAATTGGCGATTTCCACGCAAAATATGCGGGGCTTGCATGATTTCATAATCCCCACTTTTTCGTTGCAAAAAAGTCACATACATCTTAGCAGAAAGTTGAAAAATGTTGCACACAAGAGCCGACGTTACTCCTGTTGCCATGGAAACGTGATGAAGTGACGTAATTACGCAACGTAAACATCATCGAAAAGCTGTAAGCACACATTTTATTTTTTTATATTTTATTGATTTTTACAGAAGTAGCATATTCCTCTTGTAAAGCTTCAGAACTTGTTTGACTCATCAATGTTTTGTAAGTTTGATGTGTTTAATAAGCTCTGAAATAAAACCAGATGAGAACTGAAATATTCCAGCACTTTCTGTCATGTAGTGATTGCTTATCATAGGAAGTAATAAGAAATGACTCTACATTAAGGTAGTAGCCTAGAGAGAACAGGGGAATGGGGGAATCACTTTTTTTCTCTTTTTCATCAAACCGCAGTTTTTGCAAGTTCCCGCAATTTCATCACATAAAATTGCATAAATATCCCGCATATTCCATCGCATTTTTTAAGAAAACGTGCCGCATAATCAAGGATTTTTGCCTGCAACAATCACAAAAAATCTCTGTGTTTTTCTGGAAGGACTGATCATTATAACAACAATAAAGACCTTGAGGATGGACTGAAGCAGGACACATGAATATGAGTCTGATCTTACAGCACTAAAGCTCTTCATCCTGATCAATAACTTCCTCCGCGTCTGCTGGCTTTATCACTCCCTCGCGTCCGGTTAATGGTCCCGCGCATCCGCTCCGAGGGTTACTCCGTGACAGAGAGGCTTCGAGAGCCAACAATGACTCGAATGGAAAGAGACACAGGACCAGACTGGCGCACACAGGGTTTATCAACGCTGTAAACACACGGGGTTAAGATGCTCCTCGTGATCTTTAGGTCGGGAACATGTTTTCCTGGCAGAGGCGCAGGGTTTAATCTCATTGTGGCGCTGTGAGTTTGGCCGGCGGAAGTAGGACAGCGTTCACTGGAAGGAAGCGTCTCTGCCCCGAGGAAACACTCAGAAAACACATATCAAGGCGCGAGGTTTCAGCAGATCTCGGTCTCACACTTTTATTTCTCTTCTTGGGGTGGGAGGTTTAAAAAGATGATGTGCACCTTCAGATTTGCTAATCGATTCAACCGATTCATTAAAAAGAACAAGTCTACTTGAGTAATTCGTCGTGGATATATTCAGTTTTCTGGTTATTATCACTAACTAACACTATTAAAACACAATTTTTGTTCATTGAAATAAAGTTAAGAAAAATTTAAAAATAAAATATAAATATTAGATTAAAAAATGTAACCGATTCATTAAAAAGAACAAGTCTAATTGAGTAATTCATTAGGATTTATTCAGTTTTCAACAGGTTATTATCGCTAACTAACACTATTAAGACATTATTGTTAATTGAATTAAAGTTGAAATAAATTCAATTAAAATAAAATATTTATATTAGATGAAAAATGTAACTTATTTCAGTTAATTGCCAAATAATTTCATCAGAATTTAAAAGTAAAATAAATAAAAATTATCATTAAAATAAATAATATAAATATAATAAGTTAAATAAGTTAAACCTAAACATTAATATTTAAAATAAACCAAAACTAATAAAATTCAAAAGCTCATTACAAAATTACTAAAAAATAACAAAAACTTAAATGAAAACTGAAGCTAATTCAACATATTAATAAAAACTAGTATATTATATAAAATAAAAAACAAATAAATTAAACATAAATATGAATATTTAAATAAACCAAAACTAATAAAAATGTCAAAAGCTCATTACAAATTACTAAAATATAACAAAACTTAAAATGAAAACTGAAGCTAATTCAACATATTAATAAAAACTAGTATATAATATAAAATAAAAAATAAGTTAAACCTAAATATAAATATTTAAAATAAATCAAAACTAATAAAAATATCAAAAGCTCATTACAAAATTACAAAAAATAACAAAAACTTAAATGAAAACAGAAGCTAATTCAAAATATTCATATAAAATAAAAGACAAATAAATTAAACATAAATATTAATATTTAAAATAAACCAAAACTAATACAAATGTCAAAAGCTCATTACAAATTTACTAAAATATAACAAAACTTAAAATGAAAACTGAAGCTAATTCAACATATTAATAAAAACTAGTATATTATATAAAATAAAATACAAATAAATTAAACAGAAATATGAATATTTAAAATAAACCAAAACTAATAAAATGTCAAAAGCTCATTACAAATTTACTTAAATATAACAAAAATTAAAATAAAAACTGAAGCTAATTCACCATGTTAATAAATGTATTGTGTAACAGTGTATGAACAGCACAGATGTTGTTGAGTGTTGGTGTGTGAGAAACACTGGACTGATGTGCTCGTGTGTTTTTGCAGGGACTGACGATGAGGCAGATTCGATTCCGGTTTGATGGACAGCCTATAAATGAAACAGACACACCCGCACAGGTATGACATCAGTGTGTGTGTGTGTGTGTGTGTGTGTGTGTGTGTGTGTGTGTGTGTGTGTGTGTGTGTGTGTGTGTGTGCAAGGTGTTTAACAATTCACAGCCCACAGACAAACGGCAACAAACAAGTTGGCTGTAGGATTTATAATTTAATGAAAAATATCTGTCATGTTCACACTGCCCGGCAGACACTGATGAACATGTTCAGTCGGCTGAAAACAAACCCCAACCAACACTAACACACACACTGATCCCACAAAACCCAACCAACGTGTTTGTCTGAGCGCTGTGAATCAGCCTTAAAGGAGAACTCCGGTCAATTTTAACATTGAGCTCATTTTTTTTTTACATTTGAAGTGCTGTCAGTACAGACAAAAATGACAAAAATCGGTGTTTCCGACACCGTGTTTGTTAAACTCTTTTTAAAATTTGCACCCTGTTGACTTAAACGGGGCAAGTTTTAAACCTGCTTTTAGCATCTTAACATCCTTGATGTGTCATTACAAGTGCACAGCCATGTGAGTGGTGTTATTAAGAGTGAACACGGTGAATCTGACTGCAGTAGATGTGAAAGATATTAATAAAAATGATGTTTATTCAGCCAGCTCACATACCTGTATTTTCTTCCTGTTTTCGGCCGAAGTCCACAGTAGTCAATTATCGAGTTCGCGCGCGCGACCAGGCTGTATGAGATCCCATTCTCCCAACTCGATAATCGACTGCTTTGGACTTCGACCGAAAACAGGAAGAAAACACAGGTATGTGAGCTGGCTGAATTAATATCATTTTTATTAATATCTTTCACATCTACTGCAGTCAGATTGCCGTGGTCACTCTTAATAACACCACTCACATGGCTGTGCACTTGTAATGACATATAAAGGATGTTAAGAGGCTAAAAGCAGGTTTAAAACTTGCCCCGTTTTAGTCAACAGGGTGTAAATTTTAAAAAGAGGAAAACACGGTGTCGGAAACACCGATTTTTGCCGTTGTTCTCTGTACTGACAGTAATCCAAATGTACAAAAGAATGAGCTCAATGTTAAAATTGACCGGAGTTCTTCTTTAAGACTAGAAGGAATCAAAAAAAACTCTATTCATCTCAAAGTAAAAGGCGAAGCTCACAAAGCCTGAATGTACAGGTCATTTTCAAACGATACTTAATAAAACAAAGCCTAATTGCAGTATTAATCATATTAAGAAAATAAAGCCTATAATTACACTGTGACACTATTTTAATGATAATTATGTAGATTTCTTTCCAACTCTGTTACATTAATTACTGTAATGATAAAATATTTCTATTATTTTTTAACATTCAAATATATATTTATATTCAATTCAAGTTTATTTGTAAAGCTCATTTCCACAGATATATATATAACTTAATATAATATCTAAAACATGTATTATTTAAATATATATATATTTAATTAATTATTTTATATATAATGTATCATAAAAATGTATATATATGTTCATATTTAATACTATATATATATAGTATTAAATATGAACATATAATACATTTTTATGATACATTATATATAAAATAATTAATTCGTTACATTCGTAATTATTATTTTTTATAAATAATATATATATATATATATATATATATATTATATATATATATATATATATATATATATATATATATATATATATATATATATATATATAATATTAATACATTGGTTGTTTTTCTTGTACTGCCTTTATATTAATTTTAAAAATCATTGAATTACATTTTTTTTTATTACAGTACAAAATTCTAATCCAGTGAGTATTATTATTGATAAATGAGAAAAATGATTCAATCATATCATACAACACTTTTTATTATCCAATCAAATCCTGATGGAAAATGTCCTGCCCTTATTTTCCCACCAAATTTTCAATTTCGATTCGAAGTTGAATGCATTATTTAGACAGAACTGATATCATGTGTGCTCTTAGATGTATTAATACTATTATAAAAATTTATTTTTAAATAAAATTAAGATGGAGATTCGGCAATAAAGCAAGATTTTGTCAGAAATATTACAGAGCTCGTCTCGCCCTCTGAATAAATCCGGGTTGACAGCATCGTTGTAGATTTGCATCATGGGATAGGAGCGAACTTAATCAGAGCGGATAGGTGTCGATTTCACAGTCAACAGGAAGACTTGCTTATTAATAATACTGAATAATAAACCTCATGTTCTCCTTCCGCAGTTGGAAATGGAGGATGAAGACACAATCGACGTTTTCCAGCAACAGACAGGAGGACACATCTGAGTCTTCTCTCTCTCTCTCTCTCTCTCTCTCTCTCTCTCTCTCTCTCTCTCTCTCTCTCTCTCTCCCCTCTCTCTCTCTCTCTCTCTCTCTCTCTCTTTTCCTCATGGTTTTCTGTAACTGCTGTTGTATAGTGTTTTCAGTTCATCACGTTTTCTTTTGGTTTTGTACATAAAGGGTTCCTGCTACAGTAATTATTGCATTGGGTTTGTTAATATCTGTGAAATCTGACACGTTAAGCCCAAGTTAAACTTTCATGAAGACTGTCATCTGTGTATAGACCAACTAATACATGTTTCCTCTTTCGAATCATTGACCCGAGGTCACGAGCCGCGCGCTTGAGTTCAGATATGAGCGCACAGGCTTTTTTCCAAGTTCTGATTGTGTGTTAAATTGATTTCCTGGTTTCCATTCAGATGATTTGGTTTTAAAACTTCTTTTTTTTTTTTTATGGTAGTGATCATGTATAGTGCAACACTTGTGTTAAACATGTTTTGACTCGTACATACGAGGGGATTCATGTTTCGGACAAGTCCAGCATCTTGTCTGTATTGTCTAATCTCTTGTGCAAATAAAATATTCTCTTTTTATCAGACTGCAGGTGTGTGTTTTTAGTCATTGCACTCACCGAACGACATGCATATTTAAATATCCAAATAATATTGACATCATTTTAGCAATTATTCAAAATGACGTTTAAATGACTTAACATAATAAGATATAATTTTACGTAATTACAATGCATTGTAGGTTGAATAATTTAAGATATGATTCAAAATTATACTATAATTTTTAAATTGTGATTAATCGTGCAGGCCTATTTGATAACAAATGAAAGAGCTTGCATAATTGCTATGTATTTTAGGTTAAGAAAATTATTGAATCTATTGAAGTTTTATTGTTATGATTTTCTATGTTAAATATAAAGGGCGTTTTTTAGTTTATTCTAAGGTTTGACTTTAAAGTTTTAGTGTAATTTATACATTTTATAATGTAAATATGTGCATATCACGTTTTTGGTAAATAGCCTATGGGTGATTATGCAGTAAACCACATCACATGAACCCAGGAAGGCTATTGTCTGATTGACGGCCGCTCCTCCAATCGGACGCCAGGGACCGTAGAGCTCTGTCCAATCAGATTCGCGCGTCGCCCCGGTGGGCGGGGTTTCTTGGGCTGGTCTAAAGGGCCGCTCCGTTGCACTCGGATTTCAGCTGGTCCGGGCGGAGTCCATGCGGGATAAACGACTTACGCGAATTCAGTCCAGCTGAAGGGTTTCTACCGCGGTTTAGCGAGCACAATACCCGCTCAACATGACTACGACGACCACTTTCACAGGCATGGAGCCCGGTGCCAAAAACAGCTCCAGGTAAATGGATTTAAACGGGTTTGTTACGTTCGCCAGGCAGACAAAAGAAGAGCTGGAGGTGATGATGATGATGATGATGATGATGATGATGATGATGATGATGGGCTGATGGATGGATTTCTCCTCCAATACGCGAATTTAAATTAAGCTAATCAACCTTAATATGTGGATTTTAATGGATTTAGATTGATTCACATTTCCATTTGATCTGAATTCACCCAGACTGTCTGCCACCACCACCATCATCATCCTCTTCCTCCTGCCTATGAAGACCCATATCCACCCATATTCTGACGTGAGGTCCAGTCCAGCCACATTATTCCCAGGTTTGACGTGTATTTGATCTGATGTCTGGTGTTTTGCTGCCCAAACTTCACCCATTATAAAGGAATTGGGTTGGCAGGCTGCCACTTCATCTCAAACTGGGAGATTTGCTTTAAAGTTGTGTTTGCATTGTGCATTGCTTTATGATTTCATGAATAGATGTTTTTTTTTATCTGTTTAATCTCAGTCATCTGACTATTGAGTGTATCCTCGAGCTCTGGCCCAAAAATACACGCTCCATTGTCCTTAAAAGGTTTCTGATACAAGCCTTGGAACAGATGCATTGAATTTCTTCCAACCAGTGGAAGCTTTGCACGTCCAGCCAAAGGACTGTGTGATCCAAACTAACTCATTTTTATTCTTTTTTAGGTGTGTTTGTGTGTCCAGAAATGATATCACTGTAACTTTCAAGCGAGCGAGGGACTGATGGAGATGCATTCTGGCATGTCAAAAAATGTTGCAGTGGCTTTTGTTGCACTGAAGCCTGGTTGCTTTTAAATGAGGATCCTCCTGGCATTGTCTAGTTCCTAGGCATCCTTGGTGCAACATGTTGCCACCCTGACTGCTCATTTCCCTGTAAAATCCAAGTGATTTTCCCCATTTTTCCTCTCTAAATCCTGTGTCTGGGGTTTCCCTCAGCAGGACGGCCAGAAATGTAGGTCAAGCCGAGAGCAGGCGTGTTTATTGGTCACTCTGTCTGATTCGGTGATGTTTTCAGCATGCATCTTGGGCTTGAAGGATTTTCAATGGCATGTGTGTGTGTCCTGTGTCGTTTGGGTGGGGTCTCAAGCGACGCGGCCTTCTCCTTCTCCTGCTAAAGTCCCCTGATCTGATCCCAAAGCTTTAGTCTGGTTAAGGCATTAGCTGTTTAACCAGTGCGTCCAGACGGCACTGGATGGTTTTCTAATCTCCGCACCGTCGATTCCTTTGACAAAGGGAGCAGAAAGTTGCGCGTGGACGAGACGAGACCCTGACAGCTGCCGTCGGGTGTCAGCTGGTCTCCAGGAGGAGGTTTTCACAAGCATTGATTAGGGCTTCCCTCAGAAACATCAATCACAGGGCCACTGCTTTTCATCCGGGGTCCGCTGACACCCGCCCTCATGTCTTTTTAATGATTCGACATATGCGCTGAATGAAAACCATCCAACGATGGAATCTGCACTTGTGTGTGAGCAGATGAGCTGGACTAGTCAGCTGTGTGTGTGTGTGTGTCCAGTTTAGGGGTGGGCAGTATGACTTCCATTGTGTCAGTTGCTTTATATCAGTGTAACCAGTTTACATCACAAAATATTAATTTATGCTCACTAAGTGGTGCATATTTTAATAACCATCTGGTAATTCTTGTATACCTCAAACCGCAAGGTCATGCGTTCATTTATCAGGAAATGCCTGAACCGATCAAATGTACATGAAGCATCTGCCAAATGGATATGTGCAAATATATTTTGCATAATCCAATGAACTAAATGCTCATGTGATTTTTTTTTTTTTTTTTTTTTTGTTAGACTTCATTGACTATAAAGCATGTTTTATTGAACTGTCCTGCTTGAAATTATATTAGGCAACAGTTTTATATTAAAAAAAGAATAATTTATGGTCATTTTAAAGACATCTGGCATGATTTTTAGACTTGGTAACAAATGAAAAAGCTTAGCCTATAAGGTTGAGAATTAAATAATTTTTTGAATGTAATTGACTATTGAAGTTTAGTTATGATTATTTTAATTTTCTAAGCTATTTCTCTGAGTTTGTTATAAAAATAGCCTTGTGCATCTTATATTTTGCTAAATAATGTGATGTTAAACTAATGAAAACATGTTTTCTGAAACCTAGGCCTATTTCTGTTTCTATTTAAAAAATGTTGAGTTCAATATTAACGCACCAAGTTGCATTATTGCTTGTCAAACATAAATGACTGACACGCCCTGCTTTGAATTTTCCCATGTTGCTTCATTATTCTTGCATGTAAACAACATAAGTGGTCAATTCTACTGTCTGCACTAGATTATGCACTATTGGTGTCATTAGGCCTAGTGTGTATGTGACCCTGATTTGTTGACTAGCGTGTGGTTCTTCTGACCGATGTGTCGTAGGGTGTTGCGTCCCCCGGGCGGAGCCTCTAATATCACCTTCGGCACCGATGAAGAGAAGCCGGCGCGCAAAAACAAGATGGCCTCCAGTATCTTTGCTGAACCCGACGACCCTCACGCCCACCGGAGGAACAACCCGCCAGGTACAACACACACACACACACACACACACACACACCACACACACACACACACACACACACACACACACACAACACACACACACACACACACACACACACACACACAACACATCTGGTTCAGATTCTGCTTCTGGTCAGATCAGGGCTTGGTTAGATTTTAATGCTGGAGTTATTTGAAACCAGCATGGCATTAATGCCGGCCTTATATGTTTTTAATTAATGTCCGCATATTTGATATTACATGAACGTCTAAAAGTTTGGGGTCTGTAAGACTTCTGTACCGTTTTAGAAACGTTCTCTCCTGCTCACCAATACTGCATTTAATTTGATCAAATACAGTAGAAACAGTAATATCGTGAAATATTACAATTTAAAAGGTTTTCTATTGTAATACATTTTAAAATATTATTTATTCCTGTGACGAAAGGAATGTTTTTTGTAGTTTGTGTGTCAATGTGGACTAGCCCGTTTGTATAAATGTGTCCCTGTTGTTTTATTTGTAGGTCAGTTCAGTTTGCCTCACACACATTCAGTTATTTCAGAGTCTAGTTTTGTTCTGTTGACCTTTTACAGGCCTAAACATTATTTGGACTTGTTTTCTTTTTTCTTTATTTCTTTTTTGTATATGATTTGATTCATTAAATGATTTGTTTTTCATGGCCCTCATGTCTTAACCGCTCTGCCTCACATGACCACGAGTGTGTCAGCATACTGTTGGCATGATGTCATTTCCTGGACCAATATCCTGACTGTCCAGTGATTCAGGAAGTGACTCATGATGTAGAGCATGTTAGTGTGTGACATCATGATTAAGCATCCATTACAGGACGGTCTGCTTTACACTGAGAAGTGCTTATTAATAAATAGACCTGCGTTCAAAAATGAAGATGGAAAATTTGGTAACACTTTATTTTACGGTGTCCTTGTTACATGTACTTACCGTAGTAATAACAGTAAATTATGCATAATTACATGCAACTAACCCTCAACCAAACCCTAATCCTATAGTAAGTACATGTAATTAACTATTATTACTCAGTACTTAAATATATAATTACACTGTAACAATGACACCTTAAAATAAAGTGTGACTGAAAATTTCAATGGGTATGTTTCCCAATATCTGCTGTTTTCCTGCTTAAAGTAGCACGTCATTACTTTAGCAACATGTCAAACACTTGAGTTGTTTCCCCCATGTGCTTCACATGCTGCTCCAGATCCGTCACTTATGTTGGATGTTGCCTTAGAAGGGAGTTGTCTATGTAGACAGCGAGGCGGCTCTGTGCTGTTTGGATGTTCAGAGTTTGACAGCGCCTTTATTTTCTGAAAAAGAAACGTGTATTTGCACGCAGGAGCGTTTTGAATGCGTTCGGCAGTCGTGCGATTAGCCCTGCACAAGCTCATATACGGATAAACGCTCGTATCGGGATAATCTGAGCTTTTGATTCAGCGCTAATGCTTCAGCCGGGCAGGTGCCGTTCCTATATCTGTTTATTCTCTCTAAAGGCCTTTGTTGGCTCTCTTCTGGGATGTTGAGTCTCGGCGTCTGGTTATTTTACAGCTGTAACTCTGGGAACAAAACTGAAATTTCTGTAGCAAGCAACTTGATATTCATACGCTGATCTTGGTGCCCCAAAAAACTCTTAATAGCTTTTAAAGATTTGATGTGTGAACTTCATGTCTTAAAGAGCTTGATCACCCCGAAAATGTGAATTCTGTTCTAAACCCATTCGACTTTTGTTAATCTTAGAAACAAAAATGAAGATCTTTTTAATGAAATCTAAGATTCAGTCTTTCCACTGAAAGTTTATTCACCCAAAACTCTGACCGTTCAGAACATTCAAAAAGATCTCATAAAATCACATTTTAATAGAATATCCATTTTCAAACGTTTTTATTCAGGAAATATATTAATGGACATTTTTAAAAAGGTTTCTCCTGGAATAATTTTAGAATTTCTATCATTTATTAAATGGTATATAATATATATTTCTATAATTTTACTAAATTCAAAGATTCTATGCAATTTTTATCATTACTGTTGTTATTGGTATATAATATATATATTAAGACAAAATTGTTAAATTATTATAAACCATTTATTCAAGTGATATTGTAAGCAGAATTATTATTATTATTTTATTTAAATACTTGATTGCCATGAATATAGCCATTGCTGCTAATATGGCGTTCAATCATACATCACTAATGCATATGAATCGAGCCGTTTAATTCAAGTCTTCTGAAGAGACTGAATGGCTTTTATATGATGAACGGATTTAATTAATGCTTTTATTCTCAATAATATTGGTCATTGAACAAACGGAGTAGTCTTGTTTTTTGAAGACGAAAGTCTTTTATGTTTGGAACGACATGAGTGTGATTAATTGGTGATAATTTTCATTTTTGGGTGAACAAACCCTTTATGGTGTGTAAAGCATCTGGTGAGATTACTTTTTTGGGAAACTCTTGGCATTTTTATGTGCACCATGTATCACGTGTGTATCACGGATGTGTGTGTTTTCTCTCACAGTCTTGCTCTGGTTAAATGAGCTTCTCTCCTGTCTGACAGGAAGTTAGTTGTGTTGACCAGAGGTGCCTGACAGGATGTCGTTGTGATTGTCCATTGTGTTTTGTAAAGGGTTTCGATTTTTATTTGTTTTTTTGTTTCAGCTAATGGATTGTAATAGTCGGTTCCAGAAGTAAAAGTCACATTCCTATTTTGTCCATTAAGGCAATACACTACAGGTGAATAGGGTCAACATTTAAGTAATTGGTATCATTATAGTACCTTCCCAGTTGATTAATCACAGCAGGACATTAAGTTGTCTCATTTATTTTTGTATTACAAGATTTCTGAAATGGGATGTTTAAATATGCACTCATTTTCCTATTTGATTCCAGAAGATTCATCTGAACATTGGATGAAACCAGATTCAAAGTTCTTTGATTTTGTTGACATATCATAGTTAAAGGAGTAGTTCACTTTAAAAAAAAACTTTTGCTGATAATTTACTCACCCCCATGGCATCCAAAATGTCCATGTCTTTCTTTCTTCAGTCGAAAAGAAATGAATGATTTTGATGAAAACATTCTAGGATTTTTCTGCATATAATGGACTTCAATGGGACCCAAACGGTTCAAGGTCCAAATGACAGTTTCAGTGCCGCTTCAAAGGGCTTTAAATGATACCAGACGATGAATAAGGGTCTTATCTAGCGAATTGAAAAAATTAAATGTCCGCAACACTGCTATTTACTCCCATATTTAATAAAAAAAGGCAACGTTTCGACCCTACTGGGTCTTCTTCAGGCAACTGGCAAAACACATTTGATTCAGAGTTATGTAGGCCTTACAATCTGACCCACCCTGTGATTACAATTAACTTGATTGGGTCTAAACAAGCCTAATAACCTCTCTCATTAATTAATTAAGAGAACACTTGCAATTCCATATGTACATCACTTACCAAATTACAAACATGCAAATAACAAGAAACAGTGCATACTCACATAAATGTCATATATATATATATAACCAACAACCAAATACATGTACTTACATAAATGCAACTTAAGACATATACATGGAAAAAAAAAAAAAAAAAAAA
The DNA here is from genome assembly GCA_036326025.1 of Chrosomus eos. Lineage (NCBI taxonomy): Eukaryota > Metazoa > Chordata > Actinopteri > Cypriniformes > Leuciscidae > Chrosomus > Chrosomus eos. The sequence continues at coordinate 43,144,602 of CM070821.1, forward strand.
AAAAAAAACATTCATTATAAGAATGGCTTTATATCAAATTCCTCATTCAGACCATAAGGAGACATAGTGTTCAAATAGTAAATCCAAAACGTTTCCCGTTGGAGAAGCCTTTTACCATGATCTCCTCCTCTAAACGGTTTGTTGACCCGCTCCACCCCGATGTATCTAAGGGCGCTGACATTGTGGCCAGCTAATTTAAAATGAGCGGCAACAGGACTGCGTTCATCTCCTTTTCTAATGGTACTTCTGTGCTCACTGATTCTGGTCCGTAGCGCTCTCGTTGTTTTACCAACATATGATAAGCCACATGGGCAACTGATTAAATAAACAACATGTGTAGTGCTACATGTAATAGTACCACGAATAGATAATGTTTTACCAGTGTGTGGATGATTAAAATGTTTGCACTTATGCGTATACGAGCATTGGGCACAACTGCCACATCTGTAATTTCCATCTGGCATACTAAGAAAAGGCGTTGTAACTTTCGGACGTATATCATTCTTAACTAGATGGTCTTTTAAGTTAGAAGCACGCTTAAAAATAAGCTTGGGTTTTTCTGGGAAGACTCTGGTCAATTTAGGGTCCGAATCAATAATGTGCCAGTGTTTATAAACAGATCTTCTAAATTCTGACACAAGTGAAGAGTATTTTACACAACACAAAGGAGACTTATTTGGGGTTTTTTTGCGTCTATATCGAAGGCACTCGTCTTGCGTAATCTGATCGAAACGTTCTCTGGCCGAATCAACCCAATCTTGTTTATAGCCTCTGTTGAGGAATCTTTTTGTCAGGTCCGCAGCCTGCTTTAAGTAAGATGTGTTATCACTGCATATTCTGCGTACACGATTAAACTGACTGATTGGGAGACTTTTGACCAACGGCCTGGGATGAAAACTGTCCCCATGCAATATAGTATTGCGATCCGTAGGCTTACGAAAAAGATCAGTTTTTAAGAACGTACCATCTTTATATACCTGAATATCCAAGAAACTGATGCAATGTCTATCAAATTCCAAAGTAAATTTCAAATGTTCATTACAAGAGTTCAGATACTCATGAAAGCCATTAAGTTCATCTACTGTGCAGTCAATAATCAGAAAAATATCATCAATAAATCTCTTATAAAATAAGATCTTAGAATAAAATGGATTTCTCCGATGCAGCACAAATTGATTCTCAAAAAGACCCATATACAAACACGCGTAATTTGGGGCCATTTTGCTTCCCATGGCAGTCCCTTTCTTTTGTATAAAAAACTCGTCCTGAAAGCGAAAGAAGTTATTGGTAAGAACTATGTTAGCCAAGTCTAATATGCACTCAGTGCTAGGTTTTGGCTCAAACTTACTTAAAGAAAGAAAATACTGAAGTGCTTCTAGGCCACCATCATGTGGGATATTTGTGTACAAGCTCTGAACATCAAAAGTAGCCAATAAACAATTATCAGAATTAAGATCAAAGGTTTTCAACGAATTTATAAAATCGATAGAGTCACGTATATAAGAGGGAAGGGTAACCACTTCTGATTTAATAAAATAATCAACGAAGGCAGATATATTTTCAGTTAGGCTACCAATGCCACTGACAATAGGTCTTCCCTTCAGAGGGGTATCTAAGCCCTTGTGGATTTTGGGGAGTGTATAGATTACCGGGATCACTGGATGTTCAATCTTAAGAAACTCAAAGGTACTTTTTTCAAACTCACCATTACTGAAGTGATTTTCTAAATGGGAATCTACCACATTCTTCAACCTATTAGTGGGATCAGATGATAATCTCTCATAGAATGTACAGTCACTTAATTGTCTTTTAATTTCCTTTTCATAATCCAAAGCATTTTGCAAAACAACAGCTCCCCCCTTGTCAGCAGGTCTTACCACAATCTTATTGTCCTTACTCAAATCCAGTAAAGCTTCTCTTTCCTCTTTTGTCAAGTTATTGTACAATTTATATTCTTTTTTATTTTTCAGTAGACACTTAACATCATTCTCAACCAAACGACAGTACGTGTCCAAAGAGGCATTACGGTGCTTAGGAGGAATAAATGTCGATCTTTTCTTGAAACGATTATGGGACAAGTCACTAGGGGGAGAGGTAGCAGGTAACAGGACTTGGTCCAAAGAGGAACCACTCCTGGTTGGACTGTCCTTCATATCAGAGTGGAAAAACTCCCTCAATCTAAGATTACGAAAGAACTTCTGGAAATCAATAATAGTCTCAAAGTCATTAGTATGAGTGGTTGGAACAAAACTCAATCCTTTACTTAAGGCTGACGTACAGGCCTCAGACAAAGTTTTTTCAGAAAGATTAATTACCGTACTCTCCTGCTGGTCTGAATCCGGGGTTGTCTGCGACCTTTTTCGTTGACTTCTTCGACATCGTTTTTTCTTGGAAACGGGTCTGCTCTCCGCCATCGTTGTAGGTTTTGAGGTTTTTTCAGGCCGTATCCTAAAAAAGACACTCCCCGCTCTGATTGACCACTCAAATCTGAGCCTGAATCATATGATGAGGAAGACAGCCATGGTTTTCTATTTCCTTGTTGTCGTTGGCGTACAGGTCGTGCTCGTTGTCCCTGGTTGTGCTGCAGTTTGGCTTGAGATTCTGGTTTTCCATCCTTCCAGAAGTAGACTTTACTCTGCTTGTAGTCCTCAACATCCCGTGCAAACTTGGTCCTCTTGACACTCCTTATTTCGCTGGTGCAGTCAATACGATGGCGTTCAAGCTCCTTCTTGATTTCCCCAAGTCTTTTCTTGTCAGACAGCACTTTCAATTTGATTTCTGTTTGCTTGAAATCTTCCCTTGTCGTTTCCAGTTGAACAGTGATTTCACTTATAACGAGGGCCATCAGATCAGAAGAGCATTTGTTTAATATTTCGCACCAACGTGTGCAGAAAATAGAATTGTCCTGGCCTAGAGCAGGTGCTTTTTGCAGTCTCAGACCACGAGGAATCATCTTTTTTCTTAAATAATCACTTAATGTTACAGCATGTAAGTGCTGTCTGATCTCTCGTTCCTGTAGATTAAACAGTTTCTGAGTCAATGCATCACCCTCTTTTGGATCTGTTGTGTCCTCATCAAAGATGGACTCCTTCAGCATGATGCTTATCTAGCGAAACCATCGGTCATTTTTAAAAAGAAATAAAAAAGTTTAAGTTTTATAAGCACAAATGCTCGCCTTGCTCTGTTCTGTGATGCACGTTCGTGACTCTCCTGTTCGAACTCGTTCTTCAAAATGAATGAATCTTTTTTCGAGTCATTTAGTTCATTTTGTTCGTTGAATGAATGAAATGACTCGAAAAAAGATTTGTTCATTTTGAAATGTTTAAATATGCACTGATTTTCCTATTTGATTCCAGAAGATTCATCTGAACATTGGATGAAACCAGATTCAAAGTTCTTTGGTTTTGTTGACATATCATAGTTAAATGATTAGTTCACTTTTAAAAAAAACTTTTGCTGATAATTTACTCACCCCCATGTCATCCAAGATGTCCATGTCTTTCTTCAGTCGAAAAGAAATTAATGATTTTGATGAAAACATTCCAGGATTTTTCTCCTTATAATGGACTTCAATGGGACCCAAACGGTTCAAGGTCCAAATGACAGTTTCAGTGCAGCTTCAAAGGGCTTTAAACGACTCCAGACGATGAATAAGGGTCTTATCAAGCGAAACCATCGCTCATTTCAAAAATAAATAAAAAAGTTTAAGTTTTATTAGCACAAATGCTCGCCTTGCTCTGTTCTGTGATGCGCGTTCGTGACTCTCCTGTTCGAACTCGTTCTTCAAAATGAATGAATCTTTTTTTGAGTCATTTAGTTAATTTCGTTCGTTGAATGAACACATTTTCACCATGTTTTTAGGAATAAAATCAGCTGAATGATATATGAACAAACCGCTCAGTAAAAACCGTCAGAATATAGACAGGAATAAAACTGTAAACTTTGGTGTGTATATAAGTGATACTGAAGTGGAGAGAAAAAACTTAAAGATGTGTATTGTAATTGAAATCTACAGATGCAAATAGATAAAGTGCAATAAAATAAACACTTAAATGTGTATTCTGGATGTTTTCTGTCCACTTGTCTGAAATTAGTAGTTATGGAAGCGAAAATGTACCAAAACAGTTTTTTTTAATATAATAATGTATACAACTTTCCAGACAGACTGAGAATGAACTGTCACTCAGATCACAAATAATGTCATGATTTGTCATAAAATAGCATTTTGTTTAAAATGTAAACTCTAAAAATGGATCCATCCAAATCTAATGTTTAATGGCAAACATGTTGAAGATTAGGAGAAAGTCTGTCGATTCATTAAATGAGCAGTTATTCCCTTCTCCATTGACATCCATTCAAAAATGGCCTCGTCTCCTTGCTTGCGCTGTGTAGCACTACTCTTTTGTCTTTTTTTTTTTTGGCAAACCTTGAAGGCTCTGTTAGTAGTACTCCTGTTGAAAACTTCACTTCCCATAATCCTGCAGAATGACTGTTACCATGGAAACAGGAATCACTGCAAAATGGCTCAGCAGTGACAGGACACTCCCATGAAACACTGTGAATGATGTAATTGAGTCCGTTTCCCTACGGCCTCAAACTACTTGTGTATTTAGAAAAATATATATATACATTTTGAAAGAATTAAGATATATTTTTATACTTGTAACTAAATCAGCGGTTTTATTTTGTACTGTTGTTTGTTTGGTTACATTATTCACAGTGCTGACTGAAAGTTTTCTTACAGCTTTCTTGCTTATTTTATTTATATTTTTGTACCATCTCTTTTTTACTTTAATCAAAATGTGTGAAATTGATTTATTTCAGAGCTGGTGTGGTTGCCGTCTCAGAAACTTTTACTTTCTCCATTTTGTGTGTGTGTGTGTGTGTGTGTGTGTGTGTGTGTGTGTGTTAAAGTTCATAATCACTCCATTGACGCACAATAGGATGCTAAAGTTGTTAGAAACTAATAGACAGTCAAACAAAAAGCTCTTTGTATTTCAACACATAAGAATCAAACTGTGATTCTCCTAGATGTGTTTAGGACTTTGACCTCAGGGTCAAGTCACACTCAAAACACTCATGAAAGCCTGTGTGTGTATATATGTGCATGCGTGTATGTATATATTAGCATATAATGTAATTCTACTACAGTTTGTTCATTTAAAATTATTTATATAAATTTTAGATCTTATAAAAATTGTTTCATTTTAAAGTTTAGTCATTTGTGTATGTAATTTTTTATTAATTTGTGTAGGTTTATTTTAAATATCAATATAGGTTCAGTTTTTAGCTTTAGTTCATGTTTAGTTTTTTGAAGGTAATGAAAATGTTTTTATTTTTTATTAATGGTTTTAGTAGGAACGCTGCACCTGATATTGTATGAAATGTTGGACTGTATAGGTTGTTTGGATGCACATTGTACAGCCAAAGGTCATGTTATGGAGGATCTGATATATTGATGATCTGATAACGTGTGTGTGTGTGTGTGTGTGTGTGTGTGTTCACAGGTGGAGAAGCGACCGGCGTCCTGTGCGGTGAACCCTCGGCTCCTCTGAGACGGTGCCAGCCCGCCATCGTTTATGATAATGGCACTCCCGCCAACAGTCTGGTGAGTTCGAACGCAAGACTTGTGTGTGATCTGGATGTAGGTCATCTGAACCTGTTTGAGGTGTGTGTGTATTTAGTCATTAAGCAGGTGCAAAACAACCTAGAGCACGTGGGGGTGTGTGTTCATGTTGACTAATGAGCTCCACTTTCCTTTCGTCATGCCCATTCCTGCTCTTACTGTGTTCATCAGGACATTTTATTCTGGAGGGAAAAAGTCACGATGCAAAGAAAAGTAATATAATTATTCTACAAATAATAATTTATTTAGATTTGTCTTTTAAATAAGTGTGCAATGATTAATCATGTACGATAAGGCCAGACATGTTCCCGACAGACAGAAAATACATACATGTTCTGCAACCATTTATCTAAATAAAAAAAATTATTTAAAAAAGTATTTATTGTAAATGTTTGTATTTTGAAGATGGATTGTTTTCTGCAATCCTAACTCTAAAAAAACAAATAATTCATAATTGTATTATACATTCTTCAACCCTTTATCTAAATAAATGACTGAAAATAAACAAAATTATAAATTAAATTTGCAACATTTCATCAAAATAAAGCAATCAAGTACTATAACGACCGGGACATTTGTGACAGGCAGAAAATACATAAACTTTATTATAAATGTTTAATTTATGTATATTTTTAATTCATTTATTTTAATGAAATTAATAAAGTATTGCAATTGAAATAAAGTAATGATTAATCAAGTGCTATAAGGCCAGAGACAATTGAGACAAACAGAAAATACATGTTTATAGATTTATTTAATTTGATAATTTGTTTTCTCCAGTGTTTCATAAATAATTTCGCTTGATTAAAAAAAAAAATTTTTTTATATATATATATATATATTATTATATATTATATGTATGTGTGTTTTTTTTGTACTAGTTGAGACTTAAGACAAACAGCAAATTCATTCATTCCTTCATTTAAAATTTAATTTTTATTGTCCTTTTTTTAAAAAGGCCTATCAAATGACCATTTGTATTTCTGTGCAATCGACTGACTTAGTTCAGAGGGGCTTAAATTATTATCATAACTGTATTTGGTATCACAGTGACAGTAGTGCTGTAAACTGACTGTATGTGTGTCTAAAATAACACTGTTAGCTGGGTGGGGTACAAACTAACAGCCGCAGGACACACACACACACACACACACACACACACACACACACACACACACACACACACACACACACACACACACTTTCTCTCTCTCTGCTGGACTCCACAGCTGTTCTCTGGGTCAGTAAAACCGCAGCTCTTTATGTGGATGAACTTCATTCATTTGTCCTTCACAGAGGAATTTCTTTCTCATTTTATCCTGTTTTTTTTTTTAACAAACTGTTGTTTCCATTTTCTGTCTTGAGTGTCCTCTGCTATTATAGTACATCATTAATGCGCACTTTTATTAACATGATCTTTCAGCAAAACTCAGTGTAACTTAATCTGCCTCAAGTGTTTTTCTGTTGATCTAATAAATTCAGACAGAAATAATAGATTCATATTTCCTGATCTATACAATCAAGTCTTGTCCTTTATTTCCCTGCTGAATATTCAGTGTCACTCAGAAATATGTCAGATTAATAACTTTATAAGTGGCGTTTCATGTTGTCAGGACAGTTGAACCGATGGAGAGACTGTATTTAATACTGAAGATTGACAAAAACTGTCCAGGTTTGTTTGAGAAAGGCATCTGATCTCAAATCTGCTCTTGTTTTGCAGGATCAAAATGAATACGAGCAAGACAACAACGGTGAGAATCATTTGTAAATCTCAGTGTTTTATTGTGATCTCTCTCCTCTCTCCTCTCTCTCTCTCTCTCTCTCTCTCTCTCTCTCTCTCTCTCTCTCTCTCTCTCTCTCTCTCTCTCTCTCTCTCTCTCTCTCTCCTCTCTCTCTCCTCTCTCATCTCTCTCTCTCTCTCTCTCTCGAAGCGTGACTCACATTTGTTGAGGAATGCTACTAATAAACGGTTGCTGAGGTTCTGCATTAGTTCTGGAATGTTCCTCTCCTCCGTCACACACACACACACACACACACACACACACGCACACGTTCCATGACTCCCCGTCTGCTGGCCTGCTCTTCAGTCTGGGCTTCTCATTAAGGACAGCTGGAGTAACACTGATTCTGGATCTCAGATGACGGTCGGTCTGAATGAGGGAATTACAGTAGAAACCCGAAACATCTCGAGTTCAGGGGCCTGTTTCAATAAGGAGGTTCAACCAACTCTGAGTTAAAACTTGAACTCTGAGTTGACTTACCCTGAGATGGTAGGGGCAGGGATCTCCCGTGCAAGGTGGGGGTGGGGTTGGGGGGTGGAGGACTCCCATAGGGTTGTAACGTATGAGAGTTTCACAGTATGATAACCGTCTCAGAAAATATCACGGTTTATGGTATTAAACAATTATTAAATATATAAACTGCATTATTAAATTACGGTTATTATTATCAGTTAAAATGACAGTTAAATAAATTAAACATTTGTTTAATAAAACATATCTAATCAACTAATTTCAATAATTGATTATGAATTAGATTAACATCTTATTTTTTATCATTAATAATTTTTATTTTTTTTTTAATGATTTAATACAAATATATTATCAAAAACGGTGGTAATAAAATAAAAGTTTAGCAAACGTTTTAATCCTTTTATTTTTTGGCAAAGTGCTGCAAAACAGATTTAGTCAATTAAACCATGGACAAACAATATATATTCCTTAAATAATGTTTAAATCCATTTTAGTATTATTGTTGGTGTTTAAACACTGCTTCCTCTTAAAAAAGGGGAGGAGACCGCAAGAAACTCTGGGTTTAATGAAGTAAACCTGCTCTCGACCAGGTTAGGTTCACAGAGTAAGTTACCATGGTAACTGACTCTGAGTATAAGTTACCTCTCTTTCAGAAACAGGCTTGACTTACTCTGCTTTCTCAGGTTTGACTTACCTCCCTTTCTGAAACGGAAAACCCAGAGTTTCCCTCATTTCAGGGTTAACATACTCAGAGTTTTCACTTAACCTCCTTTCTGAAACAGGCCCCTGGATTTGACTGTTGATTTCATGTGCGTTCTTCATGTATTGGCACAAGTTTTTATTTTTTTAAGCAAATGGTCAGTGAGAAGTGCGTAACCTTCAGAAAATGTTGATCTACAAACTCAGGCTAGTTAAATAAATGAGATTTGTTAGTCATTTAGAGGAAATAAAATAAACTTAAAGGTTGTGTAGGTAAGAAATTTATTTAAAAAAAATTCAAAATTTGTTTAGACTTTTTATATATATATCAATGCATAATTAAAATCTAAGTACTCTGAAAAATAAAGTATAAAAATCGAGTGTCTGTAGACCTCTCACGACTGTTTTAAAGACAGCTCATTATTTCCATTCACTTCACCCCCTCCCTTCTGGTCTCCTTCCAAAGCCACCCCCAAAACACATGAACGAGCAACTCTGACAGCTGAGCTGAAGACGCATTATTTACCTGAGACGAGCGAAGAGTAGAGGAACGAGTGCATGTAGTGACATCATGTCAGACACACATGTAAATGAAAAAATCTAACTTTAGCATTATGAAGTTAAACAAATAAGTTGTATTTTATTACTCACTATCAAACTAGCATATTGATATTGGTAAACTTTACAATATATATTTATTGATTCGCTAACGAGCTAGTTATCTATAAGGCAAAGCTAAACACAGGTTGCGTGATACACGTTGTTCCATTGCCATCATTTACACTGTGATGTAGATGAATTTCGTGTAAGATTTATAACAAAAAATATTAACACACACATACAACATAGTGTGTACGACACACAAAGATACACGATAAAGACATCAGTAAACATCGGTCTAGAATATAAAAACAAAACAAAGATGAAAAAAATGATAAATCATGGTAAACATGTTAAAAGAGTTAGACAGAGGGTAAATATAATACTAAGAAAAATACCAGGATGCGGAGTAACGTTAGACCTACTATCTGTTAAACCTACATTTAGTTATCTAAACAAAATTATGCACAATTCAACACTACAGCTATCATCTTGAGCTAAGTCTATTATTTACCGTCTCTACTACGGCTCGCTGAGTAATGCTATGTTAGCTATATTAGGCAGCTACGTGTGCTAATGACGCATGCTTCTTGAAAAGATAAACAAAAAAATCTGTATGATCTAAATACAAAAAGAAAGATTTACCTGTCCAGCAGAAATGAAGCCATCAAGGCGTCACTTTTCAGCCCCTTGAGGTCCCTCAGTTCTCGCCAACACTGGAAAGCCACGCCGATATTCACCCGAGTTTTATTTCTTTGTTTATCCAACAACTTTTTGTTCATTACCTTTTCTTGTAATGTAAATGACTTCCTTTTTTTTGACTGGGTTGCCTTCGTGAACTGCAAATGTGGACTTAGATTGGTCTTTCTCTGCCATTGTTTTGGTAATCCTAGGTTCCGTGGCTCTTGAATTACACAAACCAAACGAGTGCGCGCAAAAGGGCAGGTCCTGTGTGGCGAAGGGGTGGTTGCCATGGTTGCGAGAGAGTGACAGTCGCCTAGGCCAATCCGTTGTTTCGTCCCGGTTCGAAATAATGAGCTGTGTTTAATGCAGATTAAACGGTCTAGAGTCAATCGATTTTTATACTCTTTTTTTTCAGAGTACTTAGATTTTAATTATGCATTGATATATATAAAAAGTTTAAACAAATTTGGAAAAAAGTTTTTTATAAATTTCTACCTACACAACCTTTAACTTTATATATATATATATATATTATATATATAATGTGACGGGGGGGGGGTAGCCATGGTAGCGAGGGAGAGTGACGGGGGGTAGCCATGGTAACGAGGGAGAGTGATGGGGGGTAGCCATGGTAACGAGGGAGAGTGACGGATGGTAACGAGGGAGAGTGACGGGGGGGTAGCCATGGTAACGAGGGAGAGTGACGGATGGTAACGAGGGAGAGTGACGGGGGGTAGCCATGGTAATGAGGGAGAGTTACGGATGGTAACGAGGGAGAGTGACGGGGGGGGGTAGCCATGGTAACGAGGGAGAGTGACGGATGGTAGCGAGGGAGAGTGACGGGGGGTAGCCATGGTAACGAGGGAGAGTGGTAGCGAGGGAGTGTGACGGGGGGTAGCCATGGTAACGATGGAGAGTGACGGATGGTAGGGAGGGAGAGTGACGGGGGGTAGCCATGGTAACGAGGGAGAGTGACGGATGGTAGGGAGAGTGACGGGGGGTAGCCATGGTAACGAGGGAGAGTGACGGGGGTAGCCATGGTAATGAGGGAGAGTGACGGATGGTAGGGAGAGTGATGGGGGGGGGGGTAGCCATGGTAACGAGGGAGAGTGACGGGGGTAGCCATGGTAATGAGGGAGAGTGACGGATGGTAGGGAGAGTGATGGGGGGGGGGTAGCCATGGTAACGAGGGAGAGTGACGGGGGTAGCCATGGTAATGAGGGAGAGTGACGGGGGTAGCCATGGTAACGAGGGAGAGTGACGGGGGTAGCCATGGCAATGAGGGAGAGTGACGGATGGTAGGGAGAGTGACGGGGGTAGCCATGGTAACGAGGGAGAGTGACGGGGGTAGCCATGGTAATGAGGGAGAGTGACGGATGGTAGGGAGAGTGATGGGGGGGGGTAGCCATGGTAACGAGGGAGAGTGACGGGGTAGCCATGGTAATGAGGGAGGTGACGGGGGTAGCCATGGTAACGAGGGAGAGTGACGGGGGTAGCCATGGCAATGAGGGAGAGTGACGGATGGTAGGGAGAGTGATGGGGGGGGGTAGCCATGGTAACGAGGGAGAGTGACGGGGGTAGCCATGGTAATGAGGGAGAGTGACGGATGGTGGCCATGGTAGCGAGGGGCAGTGACAGTCGCCCAGCCAATCATTGCATTCGTCCCGAATGGAAAGAGTAGCTGTGTTTATTGCAGCCCTGAGAGGACTACAGACACTCGATTTTTTATACTCTCCTTTTCAGAGTACTTGCATTTTAGATATGTGTTTGGGATATAAAGACAGTTTAAACTAGGGGTGGAACGGTACATGTATTCGTATCGAACCGAAACGGTACGGGCGTCACGGTTCGGTGCACGAATTTGCACGTAGAATACACGGTACAAAAACGGCGGCGCGCGCGCGAGAGAGAGAGAGAGAGAGAGAGAGAGAGAGAGAGAGAGAGAGAGAGAGGCGCGATGAACAGTCAGTGTGTGTGTGTGTGTGTGTGTTTGCGCGCGTGCGAGAGAGAGAGAGAGAGAGAGAGAGAGAGAGAGAGAGAGAGAGAGAGGCGCGATGAACATTGTTTGTGTCTGCGCGCGCGTGTGCGAGAGAGAGGCGCGATGAACAGTCAGTGTGTGTGTGTGTGTGTGTGTGTGTGTGTGTTTGCGCGCGTGCGAGAGAGATCTCTCGTGCGCGATCCAACAGTGGAAACATACTCCGTCATTTTTTCATACAGGACATCATTAAAACTGCAAAGTGTTTACTGTTTACTTTTGTGTACACTTGCAATAAAACACAACATTCTGCTTTTGTTACACTCTAAACTCTTGTCAAACTGTAACCTACAAATGTTAACAAAAGTTTTTAAAGGTAGTATTATTTTATACGGAAATCAAGTATTTATAATTCAGATGAGAATAAAGTTAGGGTTAACTAAAAATGAAGGAAAACAAATATATTGATCTGAAAGAGCAAATTAATTTTAAATTCATTCAGGTACAATTACCAAACATATGTCAAGGTCTTTTCATCTTTTTAATAATTTAATAAATAAACTAATTATATAAAACTCCTGTCAGTGCACTACAAATAAACTGGTTCTATGCCTTTATTAATAAAACTTATTTAAAAAATACAAGGCTTAAGACATTTATAAAAATGCCTTCTGCATTTTTGTTTTGCTTTTCACTCCATTGTACCGAAATCGTACCGAACCGTGACGTCTGAACCGAGGTATGAACCGAACCGTGACTTATGTGTACCGTTCCACCCCTAGTTTAAACAAATTTGGGGAAAAGTGTTTTAGAAACAAACTGCCTACCCTGCCTTTAATAATTATCTAATTTAAATTACTACATTTATAAACTGAACATTTCAATATTACATTTTAAAAGTGTTTAAAACTAGGAAATGGATAGAAAGTGCTAGCATTAATAGCAAGGTCACAGATTTTATATAAAGGATACTAGCATGCTGTAGTGACTAATGTTTGTTTATAGTTTAAATTAATAAAAAAAATTTTTACTATCAATTCAGTAGATATTTGATGTCTAAAACTAGCACCTTTTCATGCTGGGTTAATGGCCATATACTGTAGCTCTCGCTTTGTGCCTGTAATGTGTTTGTGTGTCCTGTGATTGAGGGAATCAGTATTCATGGGATGTCAGTGGCTGATCTGGGTTCATATAACGAGTGTTTGTTTACCAGTCCTGCTCTTGTCTTTATGTTCAGCCATTAGTCGTGTAAATATTATCCTGTTCTGGGGTCTTCACGTCTGCTGGGTTTGGCTTTTGACCAGTTAACACGTTTGCATACTATCTTGACTCTTAGCAAATGTTTTATCAGAATTCAAACATTACTTAGAGACATTTTCATTAGATAATGCTGTATAAAAAGCAAACTTTAACCTGCTCAGCAAGATTCTCTTCAGTCTGTTTCTACAGTGTTTTCTTTCAGCTCAGTTTATGCAAATGTCCACTATATATATATTGCAGTTTGTACTTGTTGCATTATGAATTTAGCTGACACGTTTCTGGACCCAATATATGGATTTATAAATGGATTTGCGGTCATCTAGTTGTGTAGAGTATATTTCAGGCCTTGATGCTTTCCCTCTGATGTATTCTGTGAGATGTTTCCGTGTCACACTTTACTGAACATTTTGACAAACTTCCTGGATTTGTTCGATCTGTCTGAATGATGAGCTGTTATGTTTCCATCACCATGAAATGCAAATATACTGACCTTTTAAACCTATTACAGACTTGGTCCTGAAGCGCTGACTAAGTTTGTGAATGCAGGGCTCCAGACTAACTTTTTTTACTAGGAGCGCTGCAGCCCCTGAAAATTTAGGACACACCTTAAATCAGCTTGCAATGCAATTATTCAAATTTCCTCAAATAACTGTAATACTGACAAATTCTTTTAAGTTTTTCGTTTCGCTTTCGATATGTTTGCATTCGGTGCTCGGCAACGTTTGGCGTTTTCGGCAGGGAAAATTGGTCGCAATCTGGAGCCCTGGAATGTTGGTTCAGTTGTTGATGGTACTGATCCAGTTTTGCTTTGACAGCCATGGATGGATATCAATAAAAAATACAAACAGTCTTTCTGGAGCAGTGCTTCTCAACTGGTTTTGCTTCTGGACCAAGACTTTACTTGTATGATAAACCATTTTACTTCTGAAGTATTAAAAGACTAAATGCATACTCAAAAAAAAAAAAGTCAAAAAAAAATCATCCATTTCAATTTCAGTGTTCCTTGAGATTCCCTTATAGTGTTAGTGGAGTTTTTTTTTTTTTTTTACACGCTCGCACGCATATATACATGTGTATATATGTGTAAACTTATTTTCAACCTTCATTCTGAGCCTCTGTCTGAAATGATCAGTTTTTAAGGCGTGGCTCCTTTAGCCAATCATAAGAGAACGTTTACTGACAAGCCTTAATGTCATTGCATTGGAAACGGTGCTAACGCCCACTCGCTATTGAACGAGTAAGTGTTTTAAAAACATTATCTTATAACACTTAAAACTGTCATGCCTGGACAGAGCATTATGAAATCATTAGAGGTCGACCGATAGTGGATTTTACCGATAACGATATTTAGGTTTGACCGTACATGCCGATAACCGATAATTCAACCGATATTTTTTTTTAATTAATGCTGGATTAAAAACAAACATAATACTGACAATAAAACAGTGCTGAACTGAAATGTGCTAAATTAAATAAATATATAAATATTAATATATGAAAACTTTATACAGAAAATAATTTAAACATTAAAATGTTACAGCTTTCGGAGCTATAACCTAGAAACATATGTACATTTCATAGGTAACACATTGCAAGTTCCATTTGTAAACAAGGATGTATTAGCTAGCTTTCATGAACTATGCACTATGCAATATACGTTTTTACTGCATGTATTAATATGAGCAATACAATTGTACCTTTATCATTCATGTTAGTTCATAGTACATTAAGCTAATAACAAATAAAATAAGAATTAAAACTCCATTTCAAATGCATTAGTAAATGTTGAAATAAACTAACAATGAATAATTATTCTACAACTTGTATTAATCTTAGGGTGTACTCACACTAGCCGTTTGAACCGTGCCCGAGTGCGTTTGCGCGGTTCGTTTGACTAGTGTGAGTGCTCCGAACCGTGCCCGGGCGCGGCTCGATTAGCCGGCCCTGGCCCGCTTGGAAGAGGTGGGCCAGAGCACGGTTCAGTTGGACTCGGGCGCGGTTCGCATGCAGTGTGAGCGCTAACCGTGCTGGAGCACGGAACAGCATTGTGTTCAGAGCAGCCCGTTCTCATCCCAAGGCGTCATACAGGTGACACGCTCTAAATCCGACGCACATGGCATCCTTTAGCATCAATATGAGACGCAGATCCCAAGGCGTCATAACCTAACGCTACCCCAGACCTAAACCTACCCATAACAGTGAGTTATATTGACGCTAAAGGGTGCCATGTGCGTAAGATTTCGACGAAATGTCATATATATAACGCCAAAGGATGAAAATGCGTTGGTTCAGAGAGCGCCGCTCTTCTTGTTTATCCCGAAACCGTCGCACCATAATGACGTAAGCGTGCTCCGGCACGAATGCTGAAACCCTATGTGAGTGCAGGCCAGAGGGGGAGTGGGGAGGGGGGACAATCGTACTCGGGCCCGGTTCATGGCAACCGTGCCTAGTGTGAGTACACCCTTAGTTAATGCTAAAAATGGAATCTTATTGTAAAGTGTTACCATTTCATATATTTCCAAAGAGTCGTGCTTAAAGATAGCCATTATAATGTAATAAAGATAACGTATACGTAATTTAGCCTATATATAGTCTCTCACTTTATTTGCTTCTATTTTAGAACACTTGGTAATTATCTAATCAAAAAAACAAGATGTATTGTAGTGATAAAAACGATCTTAAATCAAACACGTTTATGATTTGTTTGTTTCTATCGGCTGAACATACAACATGAACATATCAATGTTGAGAAAGCAATCACGTCACTAGTTTTAAATATGCAACTTCGTCGGCTAATGAATGCATAAAAGTGACCAGCCGGATATAAAATAATGCAAATAGATGATAACAATTGCGCCATACAACATTTGGGTCAGGTCTGCGTGTGTTTTTGTCACATTGTTTAAACCGCTTGACTGAGGTAAGTTTAGAGTCCTCACAGCCTCGACGGCAAACTACTGTTCTTTCTCTGCTGATGCAGCATCTAGTCAATAAAATAATTAATTTATAATGATATGGCAATATACTTTAGTGTTATGTATTCATACCGTTTCGCTGGCTGTGTTTTAAATGCGAGTGAGAAGTGTCAGCGGCGCTCTCTCTGCTGCGTGTTCTCTCCGTGGTCCGTGCTGCGCGCGCCTCCCGTGTTAATGTAAACAACTCAGCCAGTGATAGTTTATTATTTTGTCCTCTAGAGGCCGCTCTCGCTCTGTATAATGCCAGCAGTCTCTTCAGCGCTCTAGTGCTGTGTAATGACCGCGCGCACTTCTCAGCCGCTCCAGCAACGGATGCAACCCGGAAAAACTATCGGTGTGGATTTTTGCCGATAACGATAGTTCCACAAATCAACTATCGGTGCCGATTAATCGGCAAAACCGATGAATCGGTCGACCTCTAGAAATCATTATGATAAACTATTTTATTTCTGAGGTATCAAAAGACTAAATGCTTAAAGTCAAACATTGAAATGTGTGACATGTTTATTTATTTGTTTTAATTGTAGTGTTCCTTGAGGTTCCCTTATGTTAGTGGAGTTTTATTTTTATTTTTTTATACACGCTCACACACTCGTATGTGGAAAAACAATTATTTTCAACCTTCATTCTGAGCCTCTGTCTGAAATGACCAGTTTAAGGCGCGGCTCCTTTAAGGATTGTCGGTAAACGTTCTCTGTTATGATTGGCTAACGTCATTGCATAGGAAACAGTACTAACACCCACTCGCTATTGAACGAGTAATTGTTTTTAAAACATTAGGCCATCCTTAAAAATATTCTTGTTTGCCGTAACCCGACCGACCCTGTCAATTTAGGGCCGACCCAATTATTTATTTTTTTTCCCTTTTAGTCCGACCGACTTGCCGGTTGTAAACTTGTGTTAAAGGAGAACTCCGGCGCAAAATGAAATTTGGTCTAATTACACATTGTTACCTAGTCAACCGTTATCTGAGATTTGTTTTCATGATTATCGAATGTAGACAGTTTTATCTCTAAAAACAGTTTAGCCTATAACGCAAGTAAATAGGGCATAGAGTAATGACAAATAAAAATCGCTAGTTAATACCACTAACAAGGCTCAAAATAGCCCAACACTAACACGGTAGCATAATCAGGGTCCCTACATACAAACCGAAGCATTGAGAACGTTGTAAGTGTACAGACAGTTTAATAAGAAGATATTTTATAAAGACAGTCGACTTCACGAAAACAGACAGAAGCCATCTTTGGAAAACAGTCTCGAGTAGTCGATCTACGAATGCCGAGCCACCTTATCACAACTTCTGACTCGTTCACATCTCACCAGCGTACTTGGCTCTGCGTTCGTGGTTCATTTTCACTGTCAATGGTTCGCGCTTGGTAATGATGGCTGCGGGTGTTGTTTTTCGAGAATTTTGTAGTCCTGTTTGTCATTGTGCACGAAACTTCACGCCAATAAATCATCAGAAATATTTCTGACTTGTGCGCGTCTCACGCGCTCTTTACGTTTGTCCTAGTGATTAGAGGCCTGCATTTCAGCCCGAGCCCGACGGGCCCCGACTTATTTACGCTCCTAGGGCCGGGCTTCGGGCCAATTTTCACGTCATATTTCACACGCGGGCCGGGCCGGGCCGGGTTTTAGGCTTATCTTTTTTATAGCATATTTTAGACATTAATTAAAATAAATATGAGAAGATGACGATTGAAACGCAAACATAGAAAGACGTTTTATAACCTATCACACTGACATATGACTGACATGACAGTCTGCTCACGCTCACGCACACACACACACCACACGCACAGGTTTCCCGGCGGCGCGATCTGAGATTCGCGCGACTGGCTCGTTCTGTGTTTAGAGTCCCGGTAGCGAGCGTGACTTCAGCGCAGCTGGAAAAAGTACGACTGGATTAAAACCTTTCACTGTGATGCTGTGCTTTTTCTTCACGATGCTCTGAGACTGTTCTTAGCCATGTTTGGAGGCTGTTTTTTGTTTGACTTCATTTTCATGAGTCTGTTGGAAACAAGGATGTAAGGTGGAAATAAGAATGGCCATGTTCTGTAGTGAAGACTTGATTTTTGAGGTAAGATAACCTGCATGGTTGTTTTTAATGTAATTTATGTTGATTTTTTTAGATTGCGTTCTCTGTATTGTTAGCCTATTGTATAAACTCATTTAGTTTGCGAGCGCTGTTGCTCTGAGCAGCAAGCAGTTTGCCTCAGCTTTTCAAAAATGACAAAAAACGTTTAAACAAACGTTTAAACTAACGTTAACTGTCTGTGTGATATGCTTAAGTTGTTTTATATCTATGGATTTTATTGTAGCCAAGTAAAGTGTTGATTTGAGAGGCTATAAACCAATGGATCAAACATGTTTAACTCGCTGTCGGCTACTTGGTCGTCATAAAAATAAAAAACATTTTTTTTCTTAATTAACTTTATAAAGAAATGAAAATAAACTTACCGGTAAATACTTTGCCTTTGAAAACGAAACATATCTGGTTTACTGACTGCAACATAGGGCAGGCTGTGTATTATCCCTTTTTTTTTAATTTTTTTTTTATAAACGGGCTCGGGTCGGACTCGGGCTGATCATTCTGATGAGCTGTCGGACACGGGCCGGGCTAGGGCCTAGATTTGAGGCCCGTGCAGGGCTCTACTAGTGATGTTACGTTCGTGAACGAATCGTTCTTTTAGAACGAATCTTTTAGGTGAACGAATCATTCTCGTTCACGTTATCCATTGACTCATATTTCTCGTTCACTGAAATTCCTCCCTCTACCACTGCGCGCCGCTATTGCTCAATGAACCGTGTAGCTCTGTGGACCGTTTCATCTGTCAAAGACAAAGAGTGAGTAAACCTCGAGCCAATAGCCTTCGAGTATGATACGAGGACGGAGCATGTGATTTGTTGAATCTAGTGAACGAATACGCCCTTTATTGAGTTGCTTTGAGTTTGAACGAGTCAAATGAACTGTTACATACATCTCGTTCGTGAATGAAAGAACCAGTCTGTTTTGAGAAACGAATCGTGAACGAATTGAACGAACTGGTTGCTATACCCTGTTCGTGTACCAGGTCGGTCATTCTGTCAATCTAGTTCATCAATCAGCAGAAAGTGAATGCAAAGCGGGTATACGTACTGTGCACGCGCAATTCATATCTTACATACAGAACATAACTCCTCGTTTAACTCCTTCTGACCAAACAAATAAAATGTTAACTAGTAGCCTGCCTAGTATGCAAACAAATTAAAAAAACACTTGTGATTTGGTCATCCGAAAAGAGTGTAATTTAAAAGATAAAAAGACTGTAAAGACTTTGATCGCTTATTTAAACTTATTTTATCCATTTAATGAGTAGGACACCATTTTTAATAAAGTCAAATCAGTTTTTATTTTGTAACAAGTAAATACGTTAGTTGAACAACACATTTTGCCGCACCTGCTGCTGACATATTTGTGTAATATGAAAAAAAAACAACTGAACGAATCAGTGAACGAATCTGAACGAGTCATTTTGGTGAACGAACTAAAAATGAACGAGTCTCTGAAAAGAATCAAAATTTCAACCACTAGTTCGTCCTATTCTGGTCCTAATGCCTGTTAGTTGTCCGTGGATTTGCCTATATGTGGCGTTGAAAATGGAAATGTCTTTAGACATGAAAACTTGATTTTACAATCGATTTAAATGAACACTTTTGTCTAAAAAACAAACAGGATTTTTTTTCACAAAAGTGACAACCGAAAGCAACGTAACTGGTCTCTGATTTGTAGGTTGCATTGACACCTAGCGGTGGATGCAAGTAAAACAGTATAACCTAGTAAACTAGTAACCAGTAACACAATTGAAATTATGTTTTATGGATGTAAACATCCTAAATGTAACACATTAACATGTTTTCTCATAGGTATTACATTGCATGTTAATCTAATTAACTGTTATTTTGTAAATTCTAAAGTCATTTTAATTTATTTGTTTACCTCTGAAAATCCACTTTTATTGAACTCTAGTGGCTGCTTTTTTCTTGTTTTGCCACAAAAAAAAATCAAATAAATGCAGCTGGAATTAATGTAATAATGTTTTTGACATATCTATACAACCTGCATCAGAATGAGGTTTGCAAAGGTGCGCCAGAAGGCACGGTTTGAAGACGCAGTCAGTGACGTCACGATATGCAAATTTGTTTAAATTCATACCATGACCAAAATTTACTTTTTTTTTTTTTTTTTTACATTGAATCTTGAAAAAATAAATATAGGCCTACCTACCGACTTTTTTTTTTTTTTTTTTTTTTTTTTTTTGCTGTTACTGCAAACCAAAATATTTTTAAGGATGGCCTTATCCATTTAAAACTGTCATGCATGGACATAAGTGCGTAACTTTGGGTCTACCATTGGGGGGTTAAACTCGCGGCATATTTAATTAATTAATTTATTTATTGAATAATTTTCTTGTGTAAAAGGTAACATGCTAATTTAAAAAAAAAAGAACTTAAAGATTAATCAATTGCATCACTGTATTGGCACCTACATGCAGCAAATGCATTATGCCCAGTTCAGCTCTCAATACATTACACAATACAGGGTGGCACACTGGAGTGCAGCTTGCACCTTTATTCTGATCAGCCCCACCTGTCCACAATCACCCCAACAAAATGTTAATAAACTAGGCTTTAACTGTTAATGTATTTTATTAGCATCGCATTTTAAAAACTTAACATCAAATAACAGCATTAAAACCTTTCAAATAGAGAAAATGAAAGTGCAATTATATTATCACTTTGCATGAAATAAGACTCAAAAATAGATTAAAAAAACTTGTTTGCATTTAGCCTCTGATAACATCAAATTCAGAAACTGACGCGATCATTATAAAGGGGTTTGAACGACAACACATCCACTTGCACATATTTGACAATCGGAATATCAGATATATCCTGCTATAGCTAACACATTTGTGAAATTTGAATGAAGAAGGAAATAAAAGCACATCATCAGTCATTCAGCTATTGTGGCTGCGGTGTGACAAGCAATGAATGACGCGTCTCCATGGGAAACACAAACTAAAGTGATTCTACGATCAATAACGGTCACCTTGAAAAACTTTTAAACTTGCGTGTGAAAAGGTTAAGGCTTACATTTTAAATTTTTCTTGTGTTTTGTTTTTGTGTATGGTCAATAAAGGAATTAAAAAGATGGGCACAACCTGTTTGTCGCGCCCCACTTGTCATGTCTCTATTCCCCATGGATGGAGCATTGTGAAATAATTTACGTGTGGTGCATCTGCTGTGAGATGCAGTCCAGTCACTGCTTCATCTTTCAACAAAAGTTTCTTTGCGTACTCTCCATAACAATGTGAATGACTGTCAAAATTGTGCAAAAATGTCAGATAGAACCTTATAATTCCAAGGTGACGAAATGTTTAGCGACTAAACGCCAGTGGGCGGGGCCTATGGTGTGATTGTATAACTATTGGTCTGGAGGCAGTCATATGCAAATGTATTTGCCTATGTGATGTCACAGATCCCATAATATCGAAACGAGCCATTTTTGGTGCTTGGTCCTATAAATGTTCTGCTTATAATGAGGATGTCTTAAGCTATTAAACTTTTTATTCTACTAAGACATTTTATTTGTGAAAAGATATTTCTTATGTCACAATATCTTTAAAACCATTGACATTTTTCCTGCTTTCCGCATTTTCACTGTTATATGGGAGGGGGCGCTATAACACCTTCTGATAGAGTACTGAATCTAGGGATCAACACATGCGAAGAGGCAGAAATGAGCGATATCATATGCAAGCAGATGTTTATGTAAAATAATGGGATCATCAACATTAAACTGCATATAAATCAAATATGCCTAATGTTACTGAATGAAATGTCGACCCAGGACGAGCTATAGGACTGTGAAGCTTTGGTGATGTTGATGAACTATATATAATACATCTGTATCAGATTCAAAACTATGATCAAAACATAGAGTAGACGTAGTTTTTGAAGAAAACAAAATTTTCTCTGCTTTTTGCTCAAATGTTGCTTTTTTTTTCTTTTCACATCCAAGTGTTGATAAGACTGCATATAGCTAGAATAAAACTGATTTTGTTCTGATTCTGACCTTTTTTTTATTTTTATTTTTTTTATGCATTGCATGTTCAGATATGCCATGAAACTTGTGAAAAGGATCAATTTCTGCCGCTTGCTGGCAACGTTTTTCAAAAACTCTGGCAGGGAAGTTAACAAGAAATGGCTAAACCCATTGATATGCAAAGTTATTAAACTGAATAGGACAATTGCTTTAAATGCAGGTTATGGTGGAACATGGTTTATGAATTATTGGCAGCATGAAACATTTTTTCATTTGTCTATTTTCTTTTGAGTCCTTTTTGATGATGAGGGAAGGTCACACAAACACGTTCATGTTGCATTTTCATAACTTATCAAGCGACATGACTTTTCAGGCAGATATAATAGTTTTGAGTTTAAGCCTGCATGTGGTGAGTTGTGAAACCCTGTCACAAACAGCAGAGGGAGTAGTAGAGCTACACTCGAGTCCTAACCGCTGTCCATCTGTGTTTGTTCTCCAGACGAGGTGATGCCGGAGCAGAAAGAGGAGTCCAGCCAGCCTTCTGCCCCGTCTGCTGCCAACCCGTCCGGTCGGAGGAACCCCCCCGGGGGCAAATCCAGCCTTATCCTGGGCTGAAACGGCCTGAACCTGAACTATCTTCGCTCTTTCTGTCTGTTTTCTTTTTAAAAAAAAAAAAAAAAAAGAAAGGAATTCCCCTTCCTCTTCACTCTACTTGTGAGCCATGGAATTTTTTTGTCCTCCACCATCTTTTCATTTTTTCTATTGCAAAAACAAAAAAAGAAAAGGATCGTTGACAGAAGCACTTTATGTAAGAGGTCCGTTTCAGCCGCTCCTGCAGGAATAATGGCATGAGAGATTCAGATCGACTTTTAATCTGCCCTGGTGTAAATCATTTAAGGAAAAAGGACAACAAAAAAAAAAGATTTGTTGCGCAAAATTTCTAAGTACAAATAAAGATTGATATGAATTTCACTGTGTTTGTTTGTTTGGAGTGTTATTGTCAAAACAAAATGGCAACTTGCTTGTTTAGTAAAATGTCAGTATGAGGTGACATTTGTTTAGGGGCCTTTAAATATATTACAATCAATTTAGCTTGGTAAATGTGCATTTTGCACATTTTTGTTTTTTGCCAATTGGTAAAAAAGGTACATGCGTGCTGAAGTTTTGGTGTGGATTTTTAAACAGCATTGTTTAATGTGGAAACGCTAAATCTCAAAGCACTTTTCTGCACATTAAAACCTGCCACAATCCATGGTGGAACAGATTTCAGTCTCTGCACACTTTCTTCAGTGCATGATGCCATAGGTTTGTGTAATCCGTCATCTCTTTCACAATTGTAGTCTTGGGCTGCGTTCCAGTCCACTTTTAGACACGCACTTGCGAACTTCCCTAAGCACTTCCCCTCGGGGGAATCCCTGCCGCCATTTTGAAGTGCGTTCCACTTCGTGAAGTGGACGAGGGAAGTTTATATGGTCAGACACTTGTTCCCTCGATTTAGACCGAGGGAGCGAGTCTACTTCATATGTACACTTCAGGCACCATATGGCCCACAATGCAGTATGATTGTGACGTCACCACAGATCTCGTCTAATCACAACCACAACAAACAACTCTATGATCTATTATATTTTTTTATGTAAAACAACCCAAACACACCTATATACATTTGAATGCTGCATTAAACAAATTCTTAAAGTGAACATTTTTTAAAATAATAAATCAACTCCATAGCTGATTCCAAGTGATCAAGGGCTTAGGACATTCCAGTTCAGCCCATTGCAGTTTCCGCCAGTAGTGGGCACTCATGCAATGTAAGCAATGACGTACATCCGAGTGAACGAGACCGAGGGAAGTTAGCGAGTGAAGGGCATGTCAATTTTGGACTGGAACGCAGCCTTGATATTCAAAATGAACAAAAGGCAGGAGAAGAGCAGGAAGCAGACATGACTTTAAAAAAAAAATCGTAGTGTAGGCTTTCTCTCAATTCTCAGTTTGACTTCCTCTAAATTCTGAATTGACAAATGTTACTAAAACAAAATGGAAAATTTACTGCTAGTCATCCTTTGGTGTTAAAAAACCTTGAGATGGAGAATGCTCCCTTGTTTCCAACTGAAGACACAACATAAGAACCAGTAACAGAAAAAATAATACAAAAGTATATACACAGTTGTAATCAAAATTATTCAACCCCCATTGCAAATCAGATTTGTTTGCCACATGTACAGATTTTCAGCTGTTTGCAATGAACAAATCAAACAAATGTAATTGAAGTGGCTTAAAGCTACACTCTGTGATTTTTACCCCCATCTAGGGGTTAAAAGGTATATGACCATCCAGTGAATATTAGTTTCTGTTCCTCTCAATTCCGATTTCGTTTTAACTCCTACGGTGGCCAATGTAGTCCAAGATTAACATGGCTTCCAGTTCGACCTCGTCCACATTCGACACGGTGCCATCGAGTGTTAAAGTAACACCAAGTAGCTTTTCCTTTTCGGTTGCCCTACTGGTTGGAAACGAAATTGTCCATTGCCGCTGTCGTAAATAATTTAGCCTACCGTCGCACACACACTCGCTGTTTATCCAGCACCGGCTTTAGAATGAACGATGTCCACAGACAAGGTAGAGTATGTTACATGATTTCATGAAAGGATGATGTATTGCGACATCAGAAACGAAGAAAAACTAAATAATACTATTGTAGCGCTTGACGTAAAGCAGTCGAATTTTGTAGTTCTTTTTGTGCACGGGTTCCTACCCGAAACCCGAAGTTACATAGTGCCAGTAAAAGCGATACAGACCACGTCAGGCCTGGGCAGACATGTCATTTAACTTATTTTAAGTCGATGTACCATCACAAGGGTCTTGGGAATATATTATGAAGTTGAAAAACTACTTAGTGTTACTTTAAAACGCGAAAGGCGAAGCTTGAATTAACGGGTATGTCCCTCTTTGGCTAATGTACTTTCAAGATGGAGGGGCAACATGGTGACCGACATTAGAACCCCTTACCCGTATGTATTTTCAATGGCATATTATACACTCACGAGGAATACTTTATTACTTGAACGAAGTAAATATACATTAATGAGCACATATATTTTGAAAGAA
Organism: Chrosomus eos; assembly: GCA_036326025.1. Lineage (NCBI taxonomy): Eukaryota > Metazoa > Chordata > Actinopteri > Cypriniformes > Leuciscidae > Chrosomus > Chrosomus eos. The sequence continues at coordinate 43,169,872 of CM070821.1, forward strand.
CTAAGTGTTTTTAGCTAAGAATAAACTAAAAAAGTTACACAGTGTAGCTTTAACAGATGTTTTTAAGTGGTTTCCCCTTATTCAATTGACAATGCAACTTTTAAAAATTGACTTCTGGAATTATTCAATCCCCTTGAAAGAATCCCTCACAACAGCACAAATCTGCAAAAAGGTGTTGTCTCAAGCACACCTGATGCAACAAATCAAGGGCTTCATAATAATAATAAATTGAATTTGTATAGCGCTTTTCTCGAACTCAAAGTCGCTTTACAGGGCGGTGAATCAGATCAGGAAAGCAGCAGGGCCGGATGGGATCAGTCCTGCTTTGCTTAGCCATTGTGCAGCTCAATTGGCGCCTGTATTTTCCACCATTTTTAACATCTCATTAAGCCAATGTACAGTCCCACAATGCTTTAAAAGCTCCATCATTATTCCTGTGCCAAAGTCCTCAAAGATCACCTGCCTCTATGACTTCAGACCAGTTGCCCTACATCTGGTAATGAAAACATTTAAACGGATTATTCTGGCATACCTGAAATCCTGCACTTTCTTGCTGATGGACTCATATCAATTTGCCTACCAAGCCAACCGGTCCGTTGAGGATGCAATCAGCATAGCACTCCACCATACCTTGCAACATCTGGAATCACCAAACACCTACACACGCATCCTGTTCATAGACTTTAGTTCTGCCGTTAACACTATTAACCCATTTAAACTGTTTAATAGAAGAGTTTCCACTCTTCCTGTGGAATAGATCACAGAGGGTGAAGGTTAATAACATAACCTCACACCCTCTCACCCTCAGTACAGGAGCTCCTCAGGGCTGTGTTCTCTCCCCTTGGCTCTTCTCCCTTTACACAGCATACTTTCCATCCATGGACACTTCAGTGAAAACAATAAAGTATGCGGATGACACAACCATTGTAAGCCTCATCTCAGACAATGATGAAACCCAGTACCGCATGGTGGTGGACCAAGCTGTAAATTGGTGTTCGAACAATGACCTCCAACTCAACACAGCCAAAACCCAGGAACTCATTATTGACTTTAGACGTGGGCCATTTCCCAAAACACCCATACAAATAAACGGCAACCCAATCACCATCACTGACTCCTTTAAATTCTTAGGAACACACATTAGCAATAACCTGAAGTGGACAGCTAACACTAAACACATCATTGCAAAAGCTCAACAAAGACTCTACTTTCTCAGGCAGCTTAAAAAATACCGGATCAAACATCAGCTTCTTGTTCTGTTCTACTTCGCTATCATCGAGTCCATCATTACATCATCAATTACAGTTTGGTATGGTAGCACAGACAGCCAAACAAAGAAAAAACTACAGCAGATTGTCAACAAAGCATCCAAGATTATAGGAAAACCACTGCCCTCAGTCGATTCCCTCTATACACATCGGACTGTAAAGAGAGCAAAGAAAATCATCTCCGACCCCTCACATCCTGCTCATCACCTCTTCCAGCTCCTTCCCTCAGGGAGGCGCTACAGGTCTCTTTCTACCAAGACCAAACGCTTCACAAACAGCTTTTTCCCCATAGCCATCAGGACTCTGAATTCCTCTCTTTAGTTTAGTTGTCTTCTCATACACTTCGCATGGTCATTTACCCACTGTATCCTGTATTGTTCATGTTGTGAAGTGTATTGTCTATTTGTTGTTTGTAATTTATACGTAAACACTGTCTTACTAACCTAAAACTTTCCAATTGAAAACCTTCAAACGTCAAGCTTTTAAAAATACTTCAAACTTTCTAGTTAGGCTTTTTCAAAAGAACTTAAAGTTTGTCTAATTATAAAGTGTTACCGAATTACTTCCTGATTCAAGCAGATCGTGGCTGTTAATGCATGAACATACAAATTCAGCATTAACAATCACCATGTTTATTCTAATTTGAAGGGCTTTGATAACATGTCTGTGAAAATAAAAGACACTACGAATAAAAAAGATTGAAAATAGTGCACGTTTGTGGGGGTATAGTGAATATTTTCAATTTACAACAAAACATGTTAATTATTCAACAAGAGAAATAGGCAGAGTTATTCATCATTGTGCAACACAATTCGGATACCACATGACAAATTACTTACAGTGCTTGACTTTTTCGTGAAAAAGGAGTGAAGAGTTTTTTTGCCATTTTGAACTCTATGTGGGATTCGACGCGGATGCGAGCATGGGCGTGTCGTAAGCGAATGCACAAGTGACTGATTACCATGGAAGCGGGAAAGTCACATATGTAGATAGACTATCCTTGACTCTTTGGATTTTAAATCTCGATATAGGGCAGGCCGCAGGCTATACACACCCGCGAAAAACCTCAGCTTGTCATAGACACATTTGCCCTATGTCCCCGTCCCCCGCGTAATCTACGCCCATCTCGTCCGGTGTGCGACCCCCCAAGAGTCTTCGTAGCGCGCTAAGAGACAACGTTATCGGGAAACGCAGCCCAGGAATGATGCTTATGATGCGTAATGGAGATTCCAAAGCGCTCTTTGATCAGAACCACGGAGAGCGATCGCGGATAGGTCTGTCCTATGCACCGAAACCTTTTTACAATGCAACAAAATATTTAAAGATCATCAAGCTATTAAAATCTATATTATGTATAGTCACAGATAATTTAACAGTAGCCTATATTGGTCAGTAATTTTTATTAGGTTAAACGGTTATTAGATAACGTTTTTAATTTAATGTTCACAATGGGCTCCTTGCACGTAACTACTTCCTTACCGGAAATGCAGCCTCGTCTTTTCCGGCGCTATTCTACACTATGAGATGAGATGTTTACAAGAGTTGCCGAAACTTACAATAACGGACGTATATCGCCTTTGTAAGTCCTCCTCCAAATCACCTACCAGCAAATTAGAGAGAAGGGCTTTAAAATGTATGCCTCTTCATATATCCACGGATATGAAGGTAAGTCTATATATCTCAAACTTTATGGTTTACGTTAGTTTGCTAGCTTACATTAGGCTAATAAACAACCACTGGCTGACAGAATATGCGTGTTATAATGTTGTACTGTTTTCTAGTATTAGGCGGAAAATGTCTATGTTGTGTCTGTACGCCTTCAAACAGGAAGAGAGCGAGCCGTAGCTATTTACCTGTTGCGGACGTCAGGTTGCTATGTGCAAGTAGCCCATTGGTCTGGCCCATCCAAACTGGAATCCCGGCGCTGTGCCGTGCCTGGTTCGCGCTTAAGTAAAAAAAAAAAGTAAAAAAATTGTCTGGCCAATCCGAGGCCCCCTGAACACGTGGGGCCCCCTAGGCTGCAGCCTATGTAAGCCTGTGCATTAATCCGTGCCTGATCATATAGCCTATTAATGAATAAAATAAGCTTCTTGACAAGTCTTTTCTCTTAAATGTATTTGAAAACGAAATAAAGCAATGCCAACTTACCCATTATAGAGTACTTTGTCTGTAAACACGCCGCGCGCGTCAAACGCTGCCAGTATGAAAGCAAAACGCGCGTGTCCTGCTTCCTCTCACGCATGCACTGCTCCTGCGCTGCTAACGCGTGCAGTGTGAAACCGGCATTAGATGGTACAACATTTTGTTTTACCTGCAAGAGTCGGTCTCCTAGAATAGAAGGAATGGATTGATATACAAGAGCAACTCCGTCTGCAATCTTGATTTCAATCAAAATGTATTTCTAAAGCACCTTAAAAAAAAAAGTGTGCCAGATTGCTGTACAACTTTTAAAGTGATAAGATAAAATACAAATAAGGAACAATATAAAAAACAAAAGAGATAAAACAAGAGAATATATATATATATGAATGCATCTAATCCAAAACTAATGGTCCTTAAAACGTAACAAAGGCCTTAAATACGGGTTTTAAGCTACACCAGCCAGCCTCAACAGCATAAAGTGAGGGATCAAAGGGACAGTCTAGTAACGGACCTTCCTCGCCAATGAGAGAAAGTCATTGCAATGGCTCGCAAAGGGTCACCTTGGTGAATATGGAATGTCCATGGGGCGAACTTGGTCAACACACCTGGAAGATGTGGATCAGCTAATGGTTTAGGTTTATCGGAAATCTGCATTATAGGAGTCTATATCCAGGGAAACGTAATACAGGACTAGGCAAAGCAATTAAAAAAGTATTACAACTTGAAACTCGGGGTTTGGAAAAAGAAAATTCCACATTCAAACCTTCTTGCATTTTTCAACCGACCCCATTTGTGTGAATACCAGATTTCTTTATTAATCCAATCTGATTTGCTAATGAGTCCATGTGCTGTCCTAACAAGGATTTGAACTGATCACTTGATTCCTCAGTGGTTGGGATTAACATAGCATTTTTTTAACCACATGTACTCCAACCACTGTACTCCACAGAAATGGAGAAGTATTTTTCATACCAAAAAACTCAAAGCAAAAACAATTTAATTAAACATACGATTTATTTGGTGATGAACAGGGAACATTCCATACGAATAAAGCACTGAATTGATCTGTAAAAGAACTTCAGCAGGAGTTCAGCAAAATCAACGTCACGATTCACATTGACCATCGTGGTGATCATCGTGGCCTTTGTGGTGATCGTCACGGCCTTTGTGGTGATCGTCACGGGCGTCATGACCGCTGCGGCCTTTGTGGTGGCCTTTGTGGGGGCCTTTGTGGGGGTCGCCATCGTGGTGATCGTCACGGCCTTTGTGGTGATCGTCACGGCCTTTGTGGTGGCCTTTGTGGGGGTCGCCATCGTGGTGGCCTTCACCGCCATCATGGTGATCGTCGTGGCCGTCGTGACAGCTGTGGCCTGCCCCCTCAGGCTCCCTGGGCGGCTCGGCCCCAGGCTTCCCTGCTGGCTTGGGCGGCTCGGCCCCAGGCTTCTCTGCTGGCTTGGCGGCTCGGCCCCAGGCTTCCCTGCTGGCTTGGGCGGCTCGGCCCCAGGCTTCCCTGCTGGCTTGGGCGGCTCGGCCCCAGGCTTCCCTGCTGGCTTGGGCGGCTCGGCCCCAGGCTTCCCTGCTGGCTTGGGCGGCTCGGCCCCAGGCTTCCCTGCTGGCTTGGGCGGCTCGGCCCCAGGCTTCCCTGCTGGCTTGGGCGGCTCGGCCCCAGGCTTCCCTGCTGGCTTGGGCGGCTCGGCCCCAGGCTTCACTGTTGGCTTGGGCGGCTCGGCCCCAGGCTTCACTGTTATGAAGACAAATGACAGAAAACATAACTGAATGCTGAAGGTCTCATTTACTGTTTGAATATAAATAATGATATATATATAGTTCAGTTTTTCTACTTCAAAGTTTCAAGTTTCGTTCAATGCAGTTTCTTTGCAATTATTTAAGTTTACTAGCAATGTCGGAGTGAAAACTTTCAGTGTTTCTTTTGGGAGACCTCTAGCATCCATCATTAGTTGAAACTCACTGAAAACAGGCGGCACACACGCGGGACCACAGGGAAATTTACAGCATAAATGTCCTCCAGAGCAGTCTCGATCAGAAGTACATCCTCGACTGGACGGCACAACCGTCAGCATCACCGGACACTGACCAGACTCTACAGAAGAGGATTCAAGAGGATCATTAAAAGGGACCAGGGAGTGTTGTAATGGTTTCAGGATTTATAAGTCTGGGGGTTTGAAATATAGGTCTCAAACTTGAAACCATGCTTAGATCTGCTTAAAATCAAGAATAAATTAATCACTAAACTGTCAATCAGTTTTAAAGACAAAGAGTGCGGTTACAAACTACCCCACTACTCAAGGTATGTAATAGAAGCACAATACAGATCACAGACATGGACAGTTAGTGCGTTTTTCATACATGTACTATTGCAACTAAATGTACTGTAGCTGAAAAGAAGAAGCCTGATTTTGTAAGGCACTTATGCATTTCTTCAGACGGTGTAATGAAGCTAAAAGATCTTCTCACCTATAATTCCATAGGGCGATGAGCACAAACATGCAGACAGGCACAATAAAACAACACTCAACGAGCAGTACACTCGAGCGGTCATCCTCTCGACCTGTGATCTCACAATTAGCTCTGCTGGAAAACACCTGAATTAGTCAGTCAGGAGTGACAGTGAAGCACACAAAACTACAATGCAAACATGTGCTACTGAATCCCACAACATAAATCGATGAATTGTCTGGAAACGCGTTTTTAAAGATCCAAGGAGGTCTGCGTAACTTTAACCCTGATCAAACTCACCTGCCTGTAGCTTTCTAGTAGCCTAATGTTGAAGACCTTGATTAGATTGTTCAGGTGTGTTTGATTAGGTTTGGAGGAGTGGAGCGCTGCGTTCACGCCAGATGTCGTAAGAATAATGTAATTAGTATTATGACTAATACCTTGTCCAAATACCCACACTTGCGGTCTTTGCACTTGACCACTTATCTACTTGCATGACCTATTTCCTCTATTTGGCCCAAGTGTTAAAGTACCGTAGGTGTAAAGAGTGCAAGTGTTGAACTTTTGATTTTGATTAGTCTTACAGAGTGTTTACAGAGCTTTTATTTATTATATTTTCAATGCTTTGTATTTAGGAAAAAAAATGTGTACATGCCAGTAGTCGCTATGTAACACACAGAAAACACACATTTAAAATTGTGATGCTTCTTAAGTGGTAAAAACAGTTGCAAATGTTTTACAAAATAGGCCTACACATACCATACTCATCTATGCACCAATAAAATTTGCAACACTTTGTTTTTACTACCAAATTATATGTATCTAATTAATTTAAATTATAGTGGAATGTTTACCTCGACATCTCGCGATCTCAGGGCACATGAGTTCCAGTACATAATAAGCTACATGATGGGATACGCTTAGCCTTGAATACCGCTTCAGTGTGGGTTTGGTGTGCATTAAGGGCACTGCACTTTGGCATTTTTAAAGGGATAGTTCACCCTAAAATGACAATTAGCCATGATTTACTCACCCTGAAGCCATTCTAGGTGTCTATGATATTCTTTTACAGATGAATATTGGAGTTATAATTAAAAATGTTATGGCTCTTCCAAGCTTAAAAATGAGAGTGAATGTCTCCTCTAACTTTAATACGGACAAATTCTTTGCTTTTTTCGTTCCGCTTTCGATTTGTTTGCATTCGGTGCTCGGCAACGTTTGGCATTTTCGGCAGGGAAAATTGGTCGCAATCTGGAGCCCTGGGGTGTATTCCAGAAAGCAAGGTTAACTTACCGTCAGATAAACCTTGAACTCTTGGTTGATTAACCCCAAACTTGCTTACTCTGGGTATGTCGGTTCCAAAACACCTATGAGGAGTTAGTTTAATCAACCTCCTATTGGTAACCCAGAGTTAATGCGCGCGCACGGCGAGTACATAAAGACATTTTCAATGGATCGCCGATTTCAGGAGTCACCATGGAAACCAAGGGAGAAAAAAAGCGAGCTACATAGGATACTTCGGTGAAACTGAGTTGGAGGTTTTAATGCTTGCTTATGAAGACTATAAGCCCATTTTAACTTAAAAAAAATCAATAGGGCTTCTGCTGCACCAGCAAAAGAAAGTTGGCTTGGCAAATAATAACGGACAAGTTAAAAAAATTATAAATGGGGTATTTTCCCCTTTCATTGTGAGTCACAATGAAAGGGGAAAATACCCCATTTATAATTTGTGATGCAAAAATTCTTTGGGGCATGTAGTAAAAATAGACAAGTATTTACTTGTTGGCCTCCATACATTTAATATTACAGTAGTAATGCACATATTTGGCTAGTTATATGTTGGCTTCTTGTTTTATCAGGTGCAATCCTTCTGGAGCCAGAAGTGTGAGCCAAGTCAAAATGAAACACAAAAACATTCTCCAGCTAGGTAATATTTTCTAAACTTGTTTCTGACGCCATGTAATTTAGTATTAAATTTAATTTTTTTATGTAGCCAATAGAATAGAAAGAAGGCTGAGGCCAGTAAAACAGGTGGGGGTCCACCTCCACCTTCCCTCACCCCAGCTGAGGAGCTGGCACAGTCCCTTAATAAAGGGCAACCTGTGGTCGATGGGATTCCAGACTCAGCTACCAAGACAGGTGTTACGGGTGTGGTGCAGGCAGATGAAGAGGCAGCAGTCAACAGATCCAACTTCAATAATCTTTTACTAATAAATTCAAACTCAGTAACATTAGCAAGACGTAGGAACCACAAACACACGTTACACATCAACGATAACCGACCAGGAGTGAGGGAGAAAACAGGGTTTAAATACACATAGAACAGAATGGGGAAACAAGGCACAGCTGAGGCAAATGAACTGATAATGACAGGTAAACAGGTGAAGGAACTAAATACAAACGAGGAGCGGGAAAACTGGAACACAGGACTAAACCAAATACACAATGACAGGGGAAAAACTCAGGAATACAGACACAAGACAGACATAACTGTAACATTACGCCCCCTTCCAAAAAGGCGTGTCCCCACGCCGTATAAACATCAAATAGGGGCGGGAGGGTGGGCGCCCTGGAGGCTGACGAGGGCGTGGCTTTCCCGGAACAGGAAGCCTCCAGGGCGGAGCAGGTTGTGCGGGTGGCCAGGGTGGAGACGCCCCTTCCGGTGGCCAGGGTGGAGATGCCCCTTCCGGTGGCCAGGGTGGAGAAGCCCCTTCCGGTGGCCAGGGTGGAGAAGCCCCTTCCGGTGGCCAGGGTGGAGACGCCCCTTCCGGTGGCCAGGGTGGAGATGCCCCTTCCGGTGGCCAGGGTGGAGATGCCCCTTCCGGTGGCCAGGGTGGAGACGCACCTTCGGGTGGCCAGGGTGGAGACGCACCTTCGGGTGGCCAGGGTGGAGCAAGCTGGTCAGGGGGCCATGGCGGAGACGCACCTTCAGGTGGCCATGGCGGAGCAAGCTGGTCAGGGGGCCATGGCGGAAACGCACCTTCAGGTGGCCTATATCCCCCCCCCAAAATTTTCTTGGGGAGAGTGCCAGGCTCAGGGAAGTGCATATGGACAGGCTTGGGAGGGCTGGACGGGACCAGCGGAGAAGGCTTGGGAGGGCTGGACGGGACCAGCAGAGAGGAGGCGGCGTCTGGCGGGCAGGCGACGGCCAGGCTCTGCGAGGGCTCAGGCTGGCAGGCGACGGCTCAGGCTCTGGCGGCGCAGGCGACGGGCTCAGGCTCTGGCGGGCAGGCGACGGGCTCAGGCTCTGGCGGGCAGGCGACGGGCTCAGGCTCTGGCGGGCAGGCGACGGCTCAGGCTCTGGCGGGCAGGCGACGGGCTCAGGCTCTGGCGGGCAGGCGACGGGCTCAGGCTCTGGCGGGCAGGCGACGGGCTCAGGCTCTGGCGGGCAGGCGACGGGCTCAGGCTCTGGCGGGCAGGCGACGGGCTCAGGCTCTGGCGGGCAGGCGACGGGCTCAGGCTCTGGCGGGCAGGCGACGGGCTCAGGCTCTGGCGGGCAGGCGACGGGCTCAGGCTCTGGCGGGCAGGCGACGGGCTCAGGCTCTGGCGGGCAGGCGACGGGCTCAGGCTCTGGCGGGCAGGCGACGGGCTCAGGCTCTGGCGGGCAGGCGACGGCTCAGGCTCTGGCGGGCAGGCGACGGGCTCAGGCTCTGGCGGGCAGGCGACGGGCTCAGGCTCTGGCGGGCAGGCGACGGGCTCAGGCTCTGGCGGGCAGGCGACGGGCTCAGGCTCTGGCGGGCAGGCGACGGGCTCAGGCTCTGGCGGGCAGGCGACGGGCTCAGGCTCTGGCGGGCAGGCGACGGGCTCAGGCTCTGGCGGGCAGGCGACGGGCTCAGGCTCTGGCGGGCAGGCGACGGGCTCAGGCTCTGGCGGGCAGGCGACGGGCCTCAGGCTCTGGCGGGCAGGCGACGGGCTCAGGCTCTGGCGGGCAGGCGACGGGCTCAGGCTCTGGCGGGCAGGCGACGGGCTCAGGCTCTGGCGGGCAGGCGACGGGCTCAGGCTCTGGCGGGCAGGCGACGGGCTCAGGCTCTGGCGGGCAGGCGACGGGCTCAGGCTCTGGCGGGCAGGCGACGGGCTCAGGCTCTGGCGGGCAGGCGACGGGCTCAGGCTCTGGCGGGCAGGCGACGGGCTCAGGCTCTGGCGGGCAGGCGACGGGCTCAGGCTCTGGCGGGCAGGCGCAGGGGACTCAGGCTCGGCAGGGCTGCAGGGGAGCTCAGGCTCGGCAGGGCTGCAGGGAGCTCAGGCTCGGCAGGGCTGCAGGGGAGCTCAGGCTCGGCAGGGCTGCAGGGGAGCTCAGGCTCGGCAGGGCTGCAGGGGAGCTCAGGCTCGGCAGGGCTGCAGGGGAGCTCAGGCTCGGCAGGCTGCAGGGAGCTCAGGCTCGGCAGGGCTGCAGGGAGCTCAGGCTCGGCAGGGCTGCAGGGGAGCTCAGGCTCGGCAGGGCTGCAGGGGAGCTCAGGCTCGGCAGGGCTGCAGGGGAGCTCAGGCTCGGCAGGGCTGCAGGGGAGCTCAGGCTCGGCAGGGCTGCAGGGGAGCTCAGGCTCGGCAGGGCTGCAGGGGAGCTCAGGCTCGGCAGGGCTGCAGGGGAGCTCAGGCTCGGCAGGGCTGCAGGGGAGCTCCGGCTCGGCAGGGCTGCTGGGAAAGGCCAGAACTGATGTGTGTGTAGCCCACACACACAGAATCGCCACAGACGTCACCATCAATGCAGTGTCCTCCGTCTCTGGCTGGACGGTCTCTGGCTGGACGTGGCTGCATGGAACCAGTGGTGAAGGTACTGGAAGGGCGCTGGCGAGATCCTCATCTCCTGGGCCGACGGTGAAGGGTGAGTTGCAGCTTGCTAATACCCACTCGACAAAGGCAGCGAAGTTCCCCGAGGCCCATCTCCGGGCAGGCGTGCTTTGGTCTCATCGTTGAGGCCTGCCCGGAAGAACACACAGAGGCTGGTGTCATCATAATGAACTAGAGGTACCAAGTCCAAATACCTCTGTGTGTGGGCCTCGAGGGACTGGTCCTCCTGGGAAAGGAGAAGAATCTGGACTGCTGCAAAATCCATTCCTTTGGTCGGTTATTCTGTTACGGGTGTGGTGCAGGCAGATGAAGAGGCAGCAGTCAACAGATCCAACTTCAATAATCTTTTACTAATAAATTCAAACTCAGTAACATTAGCAAGACGTAGGAACCACAAACACACGTTACACATCAACGATAACCGACCAGGAGTGAGGGAGAAAACAGGGTTTAAATACACATAGAACAGAATGGGGAAACAAGGCACAGCTGGGGCAAATGAACTGATAATGACAGGTAAACAGGTGAAGGAACTAAATACAAATGAGGAGCGGGAAAACTGGAACACAGGACTAAACCAAATACACAATGACAGGGGAAAAACTCAGGAATACAGACACAAGACAGACATAACTGTAACAACAGGTGGCTTAGTAAATTGTAGGTGTACCATATTAATACTTATGTTTATTGATGTTTTCACTGGTTTTGTCAGTATTTTAATAAAGAAAATCATCAACACTGTCACCATTTTAAAAATGCATTTTAAATGCATTTTACAGTCATTGATTCACTTGTGCAGTATGTATGCTGCTTTGACTGCATATGCTGTATACTGTAATCTTATTACTACTTAGATGTTCCTAATGTCCTTATTTATTAGTTGTATTTGTTTAAGAATATACATTGAGTTTTGAATATGCATGATTATCTTGGTTTAATTATCTTGCAGTTGCTGATGGCCACATTGTATTATTGGATCCTCCTGCAACACCACACTCTGTCAAAGGTGTAAGTGATTATTATTGTCTTTAGGTTTCTGTTTGCTAGCTAGACCAAGCATCTTTCCTTATTTTCACTGTAGATGACGATGAAGAGACCACTTCTGCTGTGACAGAAACAGAAAATGTGGGGAGGCCCATAGAGGTATGATGCATAGAATGCACTCCCCCTTTTTTACATAAGAGAATAACTAAATTGTCATTGTCATTTTACAGAATATGGCAGGAGATTTTAATACAGATGAGGGTCCATCTACCTCCACACATAATCTTAGCAGTGTAAGAAATGTTCTCCTTCCTCATTTAAATATTTGGTCTGTGTTTGTATTACAGGCTTTTTCAGTCTTTCTAGTTGCCTGCCAAAAAGCTGTATAAGGTCTACCTCCAAAAGCAAATCAGAAAAAGTGACATGGAGATGGACCTTATACAGCTTCAAATGGAGGAGAAAAGGCTTAACCTAAAAAAGGCCAGACTTGAAATTGAATTGCTGGAGCACTGCACTAGCTTAAGGTGGGAAACAGTATGTGAACATTAATCTGTCATTTGTTGTTGAATGAAATCTAAAGCAATAAATACAAATGTCTTTTTTTACAGGAAATAAAGAAACAATGAACAATACTTGACTGTCAACTGGTTTTAATTAAAGTGATTTTGGCAAATCATGTCTCTTACCACCCTGCCATCTCTTTGGTCTACTGGGTTTACTGAGGGTTCCTCTTGGCCACATATTGCCTGGTTAGTGGGGACCAGTAATGAGGGTGATTTAATGGTTTAAACACCCAAACATTTAGCACCCAAAAAATCTATTGACTGAAGGAGCTTTAATGGGAATGTGGGTTCCATCAATGCACCCAATCACATTTGGGAACCCTGAAATTGAAAGTTATATAATTAGAAACATTTAAAATTATTGTAATTATTATTGTAAGTATGGATAGATTAAGTAGTGCTATGTAACTAAAATGGTCAGGGCACTCCATGCTCTGTCACCTCTCTGAAACAAGCTAACCCTGGAACATAACCTGCTCCGGAGCAGGTTAAGTTCAGAGAGTGAGTTGCTATGACTACTAACATACCCTGAAAGTTACCTCCGTTTTTGGAACCGAAAGTTGAGGTTATCCGCTTACTTACTCTTAAACATACCCGGGTCACATAACCTGCTTTCTGGAATACACCCCTGGAATGTTGATTCAGTTGTTGATGGTACTGATCCAGTTTTGCTTTGACAGCCATGGATGGATATTAATAAAAAATACAAACAGTCTTTCTGGAGCAGTGCTTCTCAACTGGTTTTGCTTCTGGACCAAGACTTTACTTGTATGATAAACTTCTCTGGTTACTCACGTAACCGTAGTTCCCTGAGAGGAGGGAACGAGACATTACGTATGGGGAAATCCATTTTCCTCGAATCATGAAGTCTGATAGAATAACTCTTTTGCTTGCAAATAGCCAATGGCGGTCCCGCCATCACCTGATTGGCTGACACTGCTCAATATAGGTGACGGCGGGCGCCAAAAAACCTCAGAATCTTACCTGAACGAGAGTCAGAAGACATAAAGTCTTTCCCACACGGCAGGTTACGTAATGTCTCGTTCCCTCCTCTCAGGGAACTATGGTTACGTGAGTAACCAGAGACTCTCCCTTATCGAGTCGGTCTTTCGAACATTACGTATGGGGAACAATAAAACCCCCGCCGCGTGGGAAAAATCCCGCCCAGCTCTCCGGAACAGACACCGGACCTGGCTAAAACATCTATTGGCACAGAGCCAACTCGGCATCTGCATCAATGAAGGCCCCTCCCATCTAGCTAAGCACGCTGAACTGAATGGAGGGAGATTGCAGCAAAGTAATTGGTGCTAGGAAAATACTGCCGGCTAAGAATGCGGGCATAACAAAGGGCACAATATAGTGATAACATGATAGCTATTGCTAATAATAACTCTTACTGTCTGACGACTAGTCGAAACCGTGGCTAGAGCGCGCGCCATCGGGGCAGTCTAGCCTAGTCCAATGACAGCTCAGCCTTCTCTCCCTGCACTGACAGATCATGTGGTGCGAATGAAGGGATATTCAAGTTATAGAATCTCGCGAAGGTATTACGCCGCGAAACAATGTCTTGAATAGACATGCCTTTCGCCCACGCCCATGATGACGCCAACTCCTAGTGGAGTGGGCGTGCACCCCTATAGGACAAAAGGCTTCCCGGGAAGCATAAGCCAGCCAGTCGCACAGCCTCCACTATCCAGTGAGATAGCCTCTGTTTCGACAGCGCGCCGCCCTTCTTGGCACCCGCGTAGCAGACGAAGAGCTGCTCTGAAGCTCATAACTGGCTAGTTCTGTTCACATAAGCACGCAGGGCACGCATGGGGCACAAAGCGTACTTCTGAGACTCTGAAACACTGACCTCATCAGGGCAAAATGCTGGAATTGTAACCACCTGGGCTCTGAACGGCGTTGAGAGCACTTTAGCTTTTTTTTTTTTTTTTTTGTGGCCGTAGCAACAACAACTGTGAATATACGCAGTAGATAATAGCCCCATAATAGCATAGCACCTCAGAAAACAACCAAACACATAGCCGTAGCTACAACTGTGAGTAAACGAGTTAGCACAGAATAGTTAGTTGCACTGAGGAACGGGGCAACATAACAGCATAGCACATGTACGTAACAGCATCGGTCGCCGTAGCGTATCCATGCATGTACATAACGCAGCGTAAGCCGCCGTAGCGACAGAAACTGTGTAGAGACAAAACTGAGATGTACAGTTCAATCAGGATGGCTAGCTGCACCGAAGGAAACGGGGCAGTATTACAGCATAACACATGGTAAATTGCACATCCGTGTACGTACATACATCCAGAAACTGCGAGTATGCACGGTTAGATTAAGATAGCGAGTTTGCACTGAGGGAAACAGGGCAACAAAAATAGCAAAACACGTCCTTATACGTACATAATTGCAGTGTAGTCGCTGTAGCGACAAAACTGTGAATATGCAGTTAGATAGGATAGCTGGTTGTTGAACTGAAGGATAGAGGGCAACATAACAGCATAACAGCGTTTACATTTTAGTGAACAGTGTGCACATTTTAAACATATGTGTGTATAATGCAGCTCAAGTCGCTGAAGCGACCGAAACTGCATGAATATGCGCACACAATACGTAGTTTTGTCTGTGAATACGTAGTTAATCGGAGTAGCCGGTTGCACTGAGGATACAGGCAATATATAACGACATAATCATATACACATATCAATGTACATAACACAGCGTCAGTGGCATAGCGACATCGGCTGTGAATACGTAGTTCATCGGAATAGCCGGTTGCACTGAGGACACAGGGCAATATATAGCGGCGTAAATCACAGCCACATATCAATGTACATAACACAGCGTCAGTGGCATCGCGCAAGTTGGCGCAACAACTGTGACTACACAGTAATCAGAGTAGCCAGTTGCACTGAAGGATACAGGGCAATATATAACGGCATAAATCATAGACACATATCAATGTACATAACACAGCGTCAGTGGCATAGCGACATCGACTGTGAATACGTAGTTAATCGGAATAGCCGGCTGCACTGGGGATACAGGGCAATATATAGCGGCGTAAATCATAGACACATATCAATCTACATATCACAGCGTCAGTGACATAGCGACATCGACTGTGAATACGTAGTTAGTCGGAATAGCCGGCTGCACTGAGGATACAGGGCAACATATAACGGCATAAATCATAGATACATATCAATCTACATATCACAGCGTCAGTGGCATAGCGACATCGACTGTGAATACGTAGTTCATCGGAATATCCGGTTGCACTGAGGATACAGGGCAATATATAGCGGCGTAAATCACAGCCACATATCAATGTACATAACACAGCGTCAGTGGCATCGCGCAAGTTGGCGCAACAACTGTGACTACACAGTAATCAGAGTAGCCAGTTGCACTGAAGGATACAGGGCAATATAAAATGGCATAAATCATAGACACATATCAATCTACATATCACAGCGTCAGTGGCATAGCGACATCAACTGTGAGTATGTAGTTAATTGGAGTAGCCGGTTGCACTGAGGATACAGGGCAATATATAACGGCATAATCATATACACATATCAATGTACATAACACAGCGTCAGTGGCATAGCGACATCGACTGTGAATAAGTAGTTCATCGGAATAGCCGGTTGCACTGAGGACACAGGGCAATATATAGCGGCGTAAATCACAGCCACATATCAATGTACATAACACAGCGTCAGTGGCATCGCGCAAGTTGGCGCAACAACTGTGACTACACAGTAATCAGAGTAGCCAGTTGCACTGAAGGATACAGGGCAATATAAAATGGCATAAATCATAGACACATATCAATCTACATATCACAGCGTCAGTGGCATAGCGACATCAACTGTGAGTATGTAGTTAATTGGAGTAGCCGGTTGCACTGAGGATACAGGGCAATATATAACGGCATAATCATATACACATATCAATGTACATAACACAGCGTCAGTGGCATAGCGACATCGACTGTGAATAAGTAGTTCATCGGAATAGCCGGTTGCACTGAGGACACAGGGCAATATATAGCGGCGTAAATCACAGCCACATATCAATGTACATAACACAGCGTCAGTGGCATCGCGCAAGTTGGCGCAACAACTGTGACTACACAGTAATCAGAGTAGCCAGTTGTACTGAAGGATACAGGGCAATATATAACGGCATAAATCATAGACACATATCAATGTACATAACACAGCGTCAGTGGCATAGCGACATCGACTGTGAATACGTAGTTAATCGGAATAGCCGGCTGCACTGGGGATACAGGGCAATATATAGCGGCGTAAATCATAGACACATATCAATCTACATATCACAGCGTCAGTGACATAGCGACATCGACTGTGAATACGTAGTTAATCGGAATAGCCGGCTGCACTGAGGATACAGGGCAATATATAACGGCATAAATCATAGATACATATCAATCTACATATCACAGCGTCAGTGGCATAGCGACATCGACTGTGAATACGTAGTTCATCGGAATAGCCGGTTGCACTGAGGATACAGGGCAATATATAGCGGCGTAAATCACAGCCACATATCAATGTACATAACACAGCGTCAGTGGCATCGCGCAAGTTGGCGCAACAACTGTGACTACACAGTAATCAGAGTAGCCAGTTGCACTGAAGGATACAGGGCAATATAAACGGCATAAATCATAGACACATATCAATGTACATAACACAGCGTCAGTGGCATAGCGACATCGACTGTGAATACGTAGTTAATCGGAATAGCCGCTGCACTGAGGACACAGGACAATATATAGCGGCGTAAATCATAGACACATATCAATCTACATATCACAGCGTCAGTGACATAGCGACATCGACTGTGAATACGTAGTTAATCGGAATAGCCGGCTGCACTGAGGATACAGGGCAATATATAACGGCATAAATCATAGATACATATCAATCTACATAACACAGCGTCAGTGGCATCGCGCAACAACTGTGACTACACAGTAATCAGAGTAGCCAGTTGCACTGAGGATACAGGGCAATATATAGCGCCGTAATAGTTACACACATCAGTGCGTAGTGTGTACACAACGTCAGTTGCATCGCCCAACAACTGTGAATACAGTGATCAGAATAGCCATTTGCACTGAAGGATAGAGGGCAATATATCACGGCATAAATCATAACACATATCAGTGTGTAGTGTGCACAAACACAGTGTCAGTTGCATCGCACGACAACTATGAATACGCACTGCGTAGTAATCAGGATAGCCATTTGCACTGAATGATACAGGGCATATATCATTACACATAACAGAGTGCGGTGTGTACGTAACACAGCGTCAGTTGCATCGCGCGCCAACTGTGAATGCGTAGTAATCAGAATAGCCATTTGCACTGAAGGACACAGGGCAATATATAAAGGCAAAAATCATTACACATATCAGTGTGTAGTGTGCATGTAAACACAGCGTCAGTTGCATCGCACGACAACTGTGAATATGTACTGCGTAGTAATCAGAATAGCCATTGCAATGAATGCACACAATGATACAGGGCAAAATACAACGGCAAAATTCATACACATATTAGTGTGCGTCAGTTGCATCGCGCAAAAACTGTGAATACGTACTTGTAGTAATCAGAATAGCCATTGCACTGAAGGACACAGGGCAATATATGGCATAAATCATTACACATAATAGTGTGGTGTGTACGTAACACAGCGTCAGTTGCATCGCGCAACAACTGTGAATACGCACTGTGTAGTAATCAGAAACGCCATTGCACTGAAGACACAGGGCAATATATGGCATAAATCATTACACATAACAGTGTAAACACGTAACACAGCGTCAGTTGCATCGCCCAAAAACTGTGAATACGTACTGCGTAGTAATCAGAATAGCCATTGCACTGAAGGACACAGGGCAATATATGGCATAAATCATTACACATAACAGTGTGGTGTGTACGTAACAGCGTCAGTTGCATTGCGCAACAACTGTGAATACGTACTTGTAGTAATCAGAATAGCCATTGCACTGAAGGACACAGGGCAATATATAAAGGCATAAATCATTACACATAACAGTGTGGTGTGTACGTAACACAGCGTCAGTTGCATCGCGCAAAAACTGTGAATACGCACTTTGTAGTAATCAGAATCGCCATTGCACTGAAGGGTACAGGGCAATGAATGCTGCGGCGGGGGCTAGGCGCCAGCCACCGGGGAAGCAATGACCGCTATATGAATAGATAGCTCGTCCGCGGCTTTATGCGCGGAGACATAAATAGCCATCTCCTCGGTTTCCCCGAGCTTCCGCTCTGCGAAGCGTCTCCCGGGGGAGAGGCTATGCCTATGACATGGTTAATAATGTTGGGGAGAGAAAACTCTTTGCTGAGACACACATCTCGTCGAACTCTGGGCGGGCGCGACGTTCTGCCGCGCTCGGGGACGCGCGTCTGTTAGGTCGCGCTGGCGCTGCGCAGAAGATGATCTCGATCTCGCCGCCAGGGGGGTGGGGGGGGGGGTGGGGCTTGAGACCGTTTCGGCAGTAATATCCCCATAACCAGGGACCCTAGCCCTAGGAGTCGTGTCTGGAAAACCTGCAGAATTGCCATCGTGTGGAGGGCAGATGCTGCATGTCCAGCTGACGTGTAGGCTTTCTCAGCCATGCGGGCAGTAGCGCGACATGGTCTGGAAGGCAGTTGGGCGGTCTTCCATCGGGAGAAGATGCTAAACGAGCCGCGATGGCATCCTCGACGGGAGGCAATCGAGCATAGCCCAATTTCTCTGCCCCTTCCACTTCAGTCAGCAGCTGGGTACCTTGTGCATGGGCTCGGGCTGAGTAAGTTAAGGGGAGCGCCATGATCTGGTGAGTTCCTCGTGGAACTCCGAGAAAGGGGGGGCGGGGCTTCAGCTTGACGGCCCGCGCCGAGGCCACCTTTCCGACGGCAGCTCCTTGGGCGCTGTCCACTCCAGCTCCATATCTGCCACCGCCTCAGTGAGAATGGCCATAAGCTCCGCATCCACAGAGGCGAGGGCGCCTTCAGACGGAGACTCGGACCATGCTCCCGGGTCAGAGGCACTGGTGGACATGATCGTCATCGTCGTATCCGAACGAGATAATTTCCCGCGCTTCCTCAGGAGGGCGGTAAACTCAGAGTAACTCACGGGCTCTGCCACGTGAGGATAGCGTGGGCCTTGGGCCGACGTCAGCACCTCAACAGAACCTGCGAATGGAGGTCTCCGCCATCTCCCGGTCCGCGGCTCGACGGCGGCAGACTGGGGAGAGGCAGGAGACACAAGGTCACCGCTACGTGTAACGGCCAGCCTTGCACGAAGGATCTTGATGGGAAGCTCCTTACAGGCGGGACATCCCGATCCCTCGAGTGCCGCCTCTGCGTGGTCCCGACCCAGGCACAGCACACAAGTTGTGTGCGTCCGGGGATTTGATGAGTCCACCACACGTGCGACAAAGAGACATAATATAATCCACCGGAACGCGAGAGGGGAAATAAAAACTCCTTAATATACTCCGCTCTGAATGCGTACATCAACGGTGAAAACATATTCGAGTGAAGAAAAAAGATTCTGAGGTTTTTTGGCGCCCTCCGTCACCTATATTGAGCAGTGTCAGCCAATCAGGTGATGGCGGGACCGCCATTGGCTATTTGCAAGCAAAAGAGTTATTCTATCAGACTTCATGATTCGAGGAAAATGGATTTCCCCATACGTAATGTCGAGAGACCGACTCGATAATTCAATTCAATTCAATTCAAGTTTATTTGTATAGCGCTTTTCACAATACACATTGTCTCAAAGCAGCTTTACAGAAAGTGCATTTCAGAAATGGACAAAGAAAAATACAGTTAGTTAATCATGTATAAATTTAGGCATAACATATCGCCGGTGTTTAGTCGTCTCTTCACAGGCGTCGAGTCGTCTCTCCACAGGCGTTTAGTCGTCTCATCACAGGTGTTGGGGCATCTGAAGTCTTCGTGAGAGGCTGGATACAAACTTGGAGCTGACGAACGCTATTTACCTCGGGACTAGCGTCCCGAGATAACAGCAGAAAGACAGATGGGAAATAATTAGCATAGCTGATGTTCATAATATTAATGCATTCGAACTGATTCAGAAGTAGTATAAAAGGTAAGCATTAAGTGAATGCTTGGTTAAAGAGATGCGTCTTTAATCTAGTTTTAAACTGGGACAGCGAGTCTGAGTCTCGAACAATATCAGGAAGGCTATTCCAGAGTTTAGGAGCTAAATGTGAGAACGCCCTCCCTCCTTTAGTAGACTTAGATATCCTAGGAATGACCAGAAGCCTCGAATTTTGTGATCTTAAAGAGCGCGATGGATTGTAGGGCGATAGAAGGTCTGTTAAATACACAGGAGCTAAACCATTTAGAGCTTTATAAGTCAGTAGTAATACTTTGTAATTGATACTGAACTTAATAGGTAACCAGTGTAGAGATGATAAAATTGGTGTTATATGATCATATTTTCTTGATCTAGTAAGAACTCTAGCGGCTGCATTTTGGACTAACTGTAGCTTGTTTATTGAGGATGCAGGACAACCAGCTAATAAAGCATTACAGTAATCTAGTCTCGAGGTCATGAATGCATGAACTAACTTTTCTGCATCTGAAACAGATAGCATGTTACGTAGCTTAGCAATGTTTCTAAGGTAGAAAAAGGCTGTTCTTGTAACATATGAAATATGATTTTCGAAAGTCAAGTTGCGGTCTAGCATAACACCCAGGTCTTTTACTGTAGTGGATAAAGTAACAGGACATCCTTCTAAATTAAAGTTGTATTGTAAGGGATTTTGTGGGTAGTTTTTTAGACCAATAAGTAATATCTCCGTTTTATCTGAATTTAATAGCAGGAAATTACACGTCATCCAGCATTTTATATCTTTTAGACACTCTGTCAAGTTAGATAAGTTAGTGTTTTCATCTGGTCGTGATGAGATATATAATTGAGTGTCATCAGCATAACAGTGAAAATTAATTCCATGTTTTCTTTAATTTCTTTAATTTTTTTTAATATTACCAAGTGGCAGCATATATATTGAGAATAGCAGAGGGCCTAGGACAGATCCTTGCGGCACTCCATAGTCTACTGATGTTATCTTTGATTTTTCCCCATTTAAACAGACGAAATGGTAACGGTCTGATAAGTACGATCTAAACCAGCTTAATGCCTGTCCCTGAACACCAGTGTAGTTTTGTAGTCGATCTAAGAGTATTTTATGATCTATAGTGTCGAACGCAGCACTAAGATCAAGTAGAACTAGTATTGAGATACAGCCTTGGTCAGAGGCTAAGAGTAAATCATTTGTAATTTTAACTAGCGCAGTTTCTGTGCTATGATGCGGTCTGAATCCCGACTGAAATTTTTCATAGATATCATTTTCTTGCAAGAAAGAGCACAATTGAGCGGACACAATTTTTTCTAGTATTTTAGACATAAATGGAAGATTTGAGATGGGTCTGTAATTTGCTAGGTTATTTGGATCTAATTGTGGTTTCTTAATGAGAGGTTTTATTACTGCCAGCTTGAATATTTTTGGAACATGACCTAAAAATAAAGACGAGTTAATAATATTGAGAAGAGGCTCTTCCACTACAGGTAACACTTCTTTAAGTAGTTTAGTGGGTATTGGATCTAATAAACATGTTGTTGGTTTAGATGCAATGATAAGTTTATTTAGTTCTTCCTGTCCTATAGTTGTAAAGCGGTTTAGTTGTTCTAGAGGGGCCATAATTGAGGCTGAGTCATAAGACACCATAGAGGATTGTACATTTACAATAGTGTTTCGGATGCTTTCTATTTTCTCATTGAAGTAATTCATAAAATCATTACTACTATATTGTAACGGAATATTTTGCTCTGGAGATGTCTGATTATTTGTTAGTCTAGCCACGGTGTTAAATAAAAACCTTGGATTATTTTGGTTATTTTCAATTAGTTTGCGGATATGCTCAGCCCTGGCTGATTTTAGAGCCCTTTTATAGCGTGACATACTGTCTTTCCACGCGATTCTGAAGACCTCTAAATTAGTTCGTTTCCATTTACGCTCTAAGTTACGAGTTTCTCTCTTGATAGCATGCGTAGCACTGTTGTACCATGGTGTTTTAGTTTTCTCTCTAACCTTTTTTAATCTAATTGGTGCAACAATATCTAGTGTACTAGAGAAAATGTTGCTCATACTGCTAGTCATTTCCTCTAGTTCATCTGTTTGTTTGGGTTTACTGAGCAGCTGAGATAGATCAGGTAAGCTATTTGAGAATCTATCTATAGTGGTTGGAAGGATTGTTCTGCCTGGTCTATAACGTGGTGCAACATGACAAATTTCGGCAGTGCGTATTATGCAAGTTACCATGTAATGATCAGTGAGATCGTCACTTTGCGGTATAATATCTATATCGGTTGGATCGGTTCCATATGATATAATTAAATCTAGTGTATGATTTAGACGATGAGTGGGACCACTGACGTTTTGCTTCACCCCAAAAGAGTTTAATAGATCTGTAAACGCAGCCCCTAACGCATCATTTGTATTATCTACGTGTATGTTAAAGTCGCCAATAATTATTGCTTTATCGACATTGACCAATAGGTCTGAGAGAAAGTCTGCAAAATCTTTTAGGAAATCAGCATATGGCCCTGGAGGTCTATATACGGTAGCCAAGGCTACAGATAATAAGGATTTCTTTCTTACATCTAAGAGCGTAACATTTCTTACATCTAAGAGCGTAACAGAGACGGGTAGTGATGGCGCAGTGGATAAGACACATGCCTTTGGTGTGAGAGACCCGGGTTCGAATCCACTGTGAGACACCAATGTGTCCCTGAGCAAGACACTTAACCCCCAGTTGCTCCAGAGGCGTGCGACCTCTGAAATATAGCAATTGTAAGTCGCTTTGGATAAAAGCGTCAGCTAAATGAATAAATGTAAATGTAACATTTAGCACAAGTACTTCAAACGAATTAAACCTATGACAAGTTTTCTGAGTAACATTAAGAATATCTCTATAGATTGTTGCAACACCGCCGCCACGACCGATCAGACGGGGCTCACGGAGTAGACGAAGTCGGAGTCAAAGTCACAAAGTTACTAACCACTGACTTGTGAGCATCGGCGCGTGATGTTTCAAGCGCTGATCGCCGATCTCGCAGCTCGGCTTGCTTCTCCAGCAGAACACGAATCTGCTTCTCCACCGACTCCAGCTCCAATCGTACCGAAATCAGCTCGAATGTGTCCTCACCTGCACTCAGAGGTAACGTTAGACACACATCCGATATGTTCGCCATTGTAACAGATGAACAGTAAATTAGTAGTAACAGTAAACAGTAAAGCAATCCGATTGTTTTTTTTTATAAGGAATAGTATCGAGGATAAGTTCACATGATATAAAAATAGAAAGTGCCTGTTTATAATTGAGTGGTAAAGAAGAAAATCAAGGATTAATGAATCAATTCGACGGAGCTCCAAACACAAACACAGACCGCACGCAGATGTGCTTATGCCCCGTTGATGCGGGCTCTAAGCACAATCAACGTGTGTCTGTACTTTCAGAGAAGCTTTCAGAGAAACGGGTGTAAAAGATGAGACGACGCTCGATAGGCGCGAGGCCACACGTGAAATGCTAGCGGGCTAAAGGCTAGTAGCCGAGATTCGGAAAGTTGGATCTAAGTAGCGATATCAAAGCAATCCGATTGTTTTTTACAAGGAATATTATCGAGGATAAGTTCACACGATATAAAAATAGAAAGTGCCTGTTTATAATTGAGTGCTAAAGAAGAAAATCAAGGATTAATGAATCAATTCAACGGAGCTCCAAACACAAACACAGACCGCACGCGCATGCGCTCTCATTATTAATGTTCATGTTCTAGGGATAAGGGAACTTTATTTTTAATGACGTTCCACTCCAGCTGATGAGGTAAAACATTGTCCGTTTGTTCGCTTCATTTCACTTTATTGTTTTGTAAAAAAGACTGGATTTGCAGACCGATTAAGAGTAAAGAACGGTGCTGTGCCGTCTATATTGGATCTGACAGGAATGGTGAAACACACGGACTCTGGGTCGAACATGTATGGGCGAATCATTCCGGTTGCCATTTTACAACATTGGACGTTTTCAAAACAATTTCCCCCAAGTGCATCGACGGCGGGTGAGTTGAAACTCATTATAATATGCAAAAATGTTATCCACTCATAGCAGTGGGGTTTACTTCCAAGTCTTCAGTGCGAGACGCCCATAAAAACCGAGCGTTTTTCAGCTAGGCTGAAAACTAGGGTACAAAATAGCCTATTACTTATTCATTTTGATGTTTTTGAATGCAAAAACCAAGCGAACGTCATATGTTTACCTCAGACAACAATATAATAAGATTTAAAAAACCAGTTCATGACCCCTTTAACATACTTTAGTGTCAAGCTCAGAAACTCATGTTAAAAAGGGTCGTTCGGTTTCATTGGATGAACAGACTTTCAGCGCACTTCAGAAGACGTGCAAGAATTTTCTTCTCAACATTAGTGTATCATATTTTTTTACTGTGTTGTCATGAGTTATAATCACAAATAACAACAGATGTAGATTAAGTTTAAGCTAGGCTACCTAAACAAATTGCAGCGTCATTTACCTACATTTTTTTCAACAAGTTGCATTTATCGATCTGCGTATATATAGCCTAATTTTATAATGGATCTATTATTTTTATATAAAAATACTTATCAGCTTATTTTACTCTGCTATGATATTTATATCTCTTTTTTGAACGACCAGCTCTGATGCCTTTGTATCATTTTCCCTGGACATAAAGCAGCAATGCTTATATGGTCATGAAGTTAATTATCTCATGAACTTGTAACATTTTCAACAGATTTATAAAATAAAAAACAATTTCTTTGTTCCTATTTTTTTAATGTTTTTTTTTTCTTCTTTTTCTTAGAAGCATATAGCTAATCATTTGAGTAACAAAGCGATCAATCATGTGTTAAGAATTCCTGTAGCTCATACAGTATAGTGTTGGTGCTTGCAACTCCAAGGTCATGGGTTCGAATCCCAGGGAAAGCAAGAACTCATAAGATTTTAACATGTGTACCTTGTTGAAATGCAATGTATGTCACTCAAATCTACATTATGCTCAGTAGCATGAACTTGATGTTGTGTATCTAATGTCTTGTATTGGACATTTAGGGAACACTTTGTCTTTAGTGATTAAAGTCCTGTGAAAAATACAGTGGCAAGTGCAACCACAAATTATATTACTGAAATAAGCAGAACATATGATATAGAGATGATGAATTACTAAAAATATATAGGCCTACTGATATTCTCTATGGCTAATTTTCACCTACATCACTAACCTCTTAATCATGTCACCTCACATGAATAGCATGACCCTCTCTAAAACAATAGGAAATGCTTTATTGTTTACTTTTTTGCTGACCTCTTTAACAAAATAAATATGACACAATGGTCTATGAGTTTTATAAATAAAATGTAATGGGTTTGGGCCTCTTTTTATGTAATATAAATTTGAATTATGCCAGTTCTCTTCATTTGACTGGTATAAAAATGAATTGATTAGTTCACTTTTTTTAAACTATTTTTTGCTGATAAATCTACAGCAAACCTTAATTTCTTTTCGACTGAAGAAAGAAAGACATGGATATCTTGGATGACATGGGGGTGAGTAAATGATCAGCAAAAATGTTTTTTGAAAGTTAACTAATCCTTGAACATATTCTCTTTACTTGTTATTCATCACATCATGTGCCTTCATTGTTGTCGTCTCCTATCCGTTAGGAACAGATTAAAAAGGTCTATAAATTAAGTGTCATTGTTGTTACTGGTGTCATTGTTGTTAGGCCATACTACCAGTACCAAAGCAAATTGAAGCAATTAAAGTTAGACAAATCAAAAACTTTGTAGGATAACCAATATCCTGACAGCTGCTCAAGAAAGGAACACTATTATATTAAGAGGAGATGTGAAAATTTCACAATGAAAGGTATTTGTGTGTTAAATTGGTCTTACTATAAAAAGGTAATACAACTGTGACTTTGATTTTTTTTTTTTTCTAGCATAACATGATTACATCAGATGGAGAGCAGCGTAGGTGAAGGCCAAACTGGCCAATGGGTAAGAAAAATGTATACATATACATAGCAAAACAAGTAACTGTTCTTCATTAGCATGTAACTTATTCTATAGTTTGTTCTTCCTTGATTGAATGTTCAGAATGTGGACGGTGGGACTGTGTGGTCAGACCTTCACAGTTGGCAAATACAGCTGTCCTGCATGCATACACATTTGCCTATTTTTTTTCTTTTGTTATTGTTGCTTTCATACCTGTTAGCTAATGAATATGTTTATTGAACATTCCCCTATATAAATGCTGTGGGTAAATCACTGGATCGGATGCATAAGCTATGGCTTATCAATTTTCACCACTCTTTATGAACATTTATGGAGTGTACTGTATGCTTTATCTCATTTCTCAGCAACATTAAAATAAATAAATAATAAATAAATAAATGCTTGACATGTCCCTTTAACCACAGCAGTATTGCTGCTCAATTTAAATTAAGGCACAAATTGGCATCATAACAATAATCTGCGAATACACACGCACTGCAAAGACACAATGTCAATAGCATAATTTATTTAATATATTTACACTTGTCATCAGATACAAATTTCATTGAAACGAATGGAACAAAATAATGTGGGCTTGGTCTGTGTCTCGCGAAATTAAAGCACATTAAAACTTCCCTTAAATCCGTCTGAAACATACAGCGGAGCAGCGCAGAGTAAACAACAGAGCCCTAATATGATACAAACATTCAACAATAACGTGGAAAGCTTTTAAATCTGCTCAGTGAAAAATGAGCTGTGACGAATCTGTCACCGTTTAACATCTGCTGGAAATCCAGGTAAAACTGTCTGCGTGCACGCGCACATCCCCAGTTAACATGATCCCCAGTTGATCCGTAACACTGGTATGCTGAGGTTCAACCATGTCTCTGAGAAAATCAGAAGGCAGCATTCCTTGGTAATTTCATGTGTGATGATGTCCAGTCGAAGCTCATCCATTTTGTTGGTAAGTGATCTAGTATTTGCAAGAAAGACACTAGGGATAGGGGTTTTATGGGGAGCAGCTCTTATGGCTCGTTTCCACTGAGCAGTACGTTACGGTACAGTACGGTTCGGGTCAGTAAAGCCTCGTTTCCACTGAGCAGTACGGTACGGTACAGTATGGTTCGGTTCGGGTCAGTAAACCATGATCCGGCTAGCGTTTCCACCGCCAACAGTACACTGCTTGAAAAATAGGGTCCTGAAACTGCGGTCCTAATACTGGGGTCCTAAAACATTTTCCCCACCAACTAGCCAGTGTCCTAGAAACCCCTGATGTAAAGCGTGGAGATACAGTTGGATTCCATAAGTTTGCTCTTCAGGTACAGTCATTGGTGGGTTTGTTGAAGACTTTAGGACCTGAAGGTGACATTGAGCTGAATGGGTCACATGTCGCACGCCTTTTGAGCAGACTTCCTTTTGAACAGCGAGTTCCGCCGTCACATGTTTCGGCAACCTGGAGCTGTACCTACTTTACATAATCTCTCAAACTGGCTCCGATATGAAGCCTGGTGCCATGACTTTGATGTAGAGATTTCCTCCCGAGAATTTCAGGACCGACAGACGTCTAAACCTGTACAGAGTAAAAGGTCTGTAGCCATTCTTCATGGGGTTGGAGTGGCTCAAAATGTAACTTCCCTGTCCCCTCAGAAGGGAATGACCGCACCGACCAGGTCAGTCGAAGTGAAGCGGTTCTGTCCCTTCTGTGATAGTACCGAGCATTATTTGAGTCAATGCAAACCATTTGCTAAACTTACAACTGACCAGGCCAAAGACTGGATTCGAGGTAATAATCGTTGTTGGCGCTGTGCCAGGACGCATCATCCTGCTCAGTGTGATCTGAAGAAGCCCTGTAACCTGTGTCAAGGCAAACACCTTCGCCCTCTTCACAATGTGAATGTGAGATCCTCCCAAGAGAATACAGTCAGTGCTGAGAAGAGTTGCCTGACCAGTTCCTCTCCTGACAGATTTTACCTGGACAAACCTGTTGTTGGGACCCGTGTCATGCTCAAGGTTGTACCTGTACATATTCATTATGAAGACCGTACTTTAGACACCTTTGCGCTTTTAGACGACGGCTCTGAGAGAACCATTCTGCTCCCAACTGCTGCCAAAGCCCTGGGCATACAGGGTACACCTGAAGATCTCCCATTGCACACTGTACGTCAAGACATTGAAGTTCTTAATGGGTCATCTATATCATTTCAAGTATCCTCATCCCATAAGCCTCAAACCTGTTACAAGATTGAATATGCTTTCACTGCAGATTGCCTCAATCTGTCACGGCAGACTTATCCCGTGGAACAACTGCAGAGGAAGTATAAACACTTACGCGGTCTTCCCATCTTGCCGGTGAAAGATGCTCAGCCCCTACTTCTGATTGGGTCAGATCAGCCACATCTCATTACACCAATTGAGCCTATCAGATTAGGTTCTCCAGGTGGACCTGCTGCTGTCCACACACGCCTGGGATGGACCCTTCAGGGCCCTGCATCGTTCATGGGGCGGCCTGCCTCCTCCCAACAATGCCTACTGACATCTGTCCTTCCACCACAAGATGAGCTTTTTAAGAATGTCAAAAGACTCTGGCAAATAGAAGCTGTTCCACACAGGGATGAGAAAGTGGTGACTCGATCGAAAAAAGATCAGGAGGCTTTAAAGTTACTTGAAACCAAGACCATCCATACCGAAGTGAATGGAATTCTTCGACTGGGGACGCCATTGCTCCGACAGAAGGATATGCCTCGGTTGCATGCCCCTAAGGAGTCAGTGATGCCAAATCTGCGCAGTATCGAGAAGCGTTTGTTAAAGGATCCAGTGAAAGCAAAGACCTATAGTGCAGAGATGGAGAAGCTCATTCAGACAGGAGCTGTCCAGGAAGTAACTAAGGAGACAGACTCTGATGAATGTTGGTATATACCCCATCACCTTGTCAGTCATAATGGGAAATCCTGTGTTGTTTTCAACTGTTCCCATCAATATCATGGCCAAAGTCTTAACCAGTATCTGTTGCCTGGCCCTACCCTTGGAGCATCATTGCTTGGTGTACTCATCAGATTTAGGCAGCATCCAGCTGCAGTAAGTGGTGACATCAGGGCAATGTTCCATCAGGTCCACCTCCTTCCTGAAGATCGCCCCCTGCTGCGGTTCCTTTGGCGTGATCTGAAAGTGGATGAGCCTCCTAAAGTCTTTGAATAGCAGGTGTTACCCTTCGGCACTACCTGTAGTCCGTGTTGTGCCACTTATGCTCTGCAGCACCATGTGATCGAGCACAGCATTGCCAATGAGTCCATCAGGTTCTCAGTGGAGAAATGTTTTTATGTGGACAACTGCCTTCAGAGTCTATGTACCCCTGAGGCCGCCAGGCACTTGGTCGACAGATTGAGGGAGATGCTTTCTAAAGCTGGATTTGAGATACGGCAATGGGCCAGCAATGTTCCCAGTGTTCTGAGTCACTTACCCCCAGAAGCTCAAGCTGAGAGCTTGGAACTTTGGTTGGCTCAAGACAAGTCTGACATACCAGAGTCAACCTTAGGCCTAAGCTGGAACTGGCAGACTGATACCCTGTCGTACAAGTACCGACCTGTTGTATATGAGACTCCCACCCTCAGGAATATCTACAAGGTCCTAGCCACTCAGTACGACCCTTTGGGACTTCTTTTGCCCTACACCACTCGAGCGAAGATCATTATTAGGCATCTATGGAGTAAACAGCGGGGTTGAGACGACCCGAACCTACCACCTGAGCTCCTGCAGTCATGGCGTGTCTGGGAGAATGAACTTCAGTACCTACCAAACATCACTCTCCCTAGGACTTATGTCCCTCCTGAGGTAAAGGATGGTGTCACGTATGAAGTCCACATATTTTCAGATGCCTCAGAGCAGGCATATGGAGCTGTGGCATACTTGAAGACCACTGACAAGAGAGGCCAAGTGAACCTGTCTTTTGTGGTGGCTCGATCCCGAGCGGCCCCCAAACGTTCTCTTTCCATTCCTCGATTGGAGCTTTGTGGAGCTCTTGTGGCCGCTCAGTTAGCTAGATTGCTCAAGAAGGAACTGACCTTGCAAATAGAGACCACAGTGTTGTGGACGGACTCCTCTACAGTACTTACCTGGCTGAACTCTGAATCCTGCCACTACAAAGTCTTTGTTGGCAATAGAGTCGCCGAAATCCAAGAGCTAACCGAGAAGTGTTCCTGGCATTATGTGGATTCAGCCAGCAATCCTGCCGACGACCTCACTAGAGGAAAACCTCTGAATGTACTTACAGAGATAAACAGATGGTCTCACGGTCCTCCCTTCTTACTTCAGGATCCAGCTACCTGGTCAGTATTGCCTAGTACAGACCTGAAAGATGACCACACAGAGCTACGTAAGTCTGTCTTCTGCGGCGCCACTGAAATTCACTCAAATTCCGGTAAACCCTACTTCTGAATCCTTTCCCGATGCAGATGATTATTGTCAGGCAGAGATCCTTATTCTCAAGCGAATTCAGCAGGAGTCTTTCCCCAATGATTATCAGCGTTTGGTTACTGGGAAACCAGTGTCCTCAGACAGTCGCCTTCTTACCTTAGCTCCTGAACTGGACAGATTTAATGGTTTAATCCGAGTGGGAGGTCGATTAATGAGAGCAGAGTCCATTGAAGAATCTACCTTACACCCCATTGTGTTGGACGCTCATCACCCAGTTACCCGGCTACTGATTAAGCACCATGATTGCAAGCTGCATCATCCCGGACCCGAGCGAGTGTTTGCCGAAATCCGGCGTTATTATTGGATCATCCGTGGACGTGAAGTCATTCGTCGGCACCAGCATGGGTGTCTAGACTGTCAGCGTTGGAGGGCAAAACCAACTATTCCGAAAATGGCAGACTTGCCTTCTGCCCGTCTCCGTCTCCGTCTCACAAACCTGCTTTTTACTCATGTGGAGTAGACTGTTTTGGGCCAATGCTTATTAAGATTGGGAGACGCACAGAGAAACGTTGGGGGATAATCTTCAAGTGTCTAACCACTAGAGCAGTGCACTTGGACCTCCTCAGTACCATGAATGCTGATTCCTTCCTGATGGCCCTTAGGAGGTTTGTTGCCCGGCGGGGAACACCTGCGGAACTGTGGTCAGACCAGGGAACAAACTTCAAAGGGGGTGAAAGGGAGCTCAGGGAAGCCTTTGCTGAAATGGCTCCTGAATTACAGAAACAGCTTGCTCGTCAAAGGATCCAATTTCACTTCAACCCTCCAGCAGCCCCACATTTCGGAGGAGTGTGGGAAAGAGAAGTACGATCTGTAAAGTCAGCCCTTTACACGACCGTGGGAGCTCAATCAGTTCCTGAAGAAGTTCTACGGACAGTCCTCCTAGAGGTGGAGGCTATTCTTAATTCAAAGCCTTTAGGGTACGTGTCCTCTGATGTTGCAGACATGGACCCAGTAACACCCAACAGTTTGCTCATGGAGCGGCCTGATGGTTCCTTGCCCCAGGTAATCTACCCAGAGTCTGAATTGATGAGTCGCAGACACTGGAGGCATTCACAAGTCCTATCAGACAACTTCTGGTCCAGATTCATCCGAAACTACCTTCCAGGCCTTCAGACCCGGCAAAAGTGGCAGTCCTCTCCCCCAGACTTAACTGAGAAAATGGTTGTCATGGTTGTAGATCCACAGATGCCTAGGGCCCTCTGGCCTGTTGGACATGTCATCAAGACACACCGCAGTCCGGATGGACATGTCAGGTCTGCTGATATAGAAATAAAGGGGCAAGTGTACACTCGACCAGTAGCACGTCTGGTGATCCTCCCAGCTCTGCCAGATGACGGAAACCGTCCTGGAAACTCGCCTTAAGTTAAGTCGCCTTTTAGTAGGAGCAAAGTTGCCTAGCACCTTTGGGGGCGGCTGTATAAAAGGCTCTCAGGGAAAGAAGACTTCTATTGTGGGACTTTTATTTTGATGTTTATTTTAGAGTGCGATACCCGTTGCTTTCAGTAGGAGGCATTATTGTTTTGTTTTGCTGCCTGCTGCGTCAATATAGATTACGGAGAAGAACGGCAGCTGCGCACCTAGAAGTTTCTTCCTGCCTGTTATTCGGATGTTCGTTTGGCATTTGGTGTAAAAAGTATTAGTACATGACCATAAAGTAAGTTTTCTCTGATTTCTCTATGTTTTCACCGTGTTTTAAGTGTATTATTGAAACTTGTGTATTTACATGTGCATGCCCAGACATGTACCGATTCATGTGCGATCGTTTGACAGATAAACCAGATGTGTAACGTGATTTCTGCAAAATATAGTCAAATGTGACACTTTACGTTGTATATGTCTGTAATATGTTAACTAATTATTCTGTGGAAGTATTATCAAGTATTATTTCCCTTTGTTTATTCCAATTCGGGAATTTAGGTTATTTGTTTATGCATCTGGATTCATTAGTAATATATATAATGCCCAAGTCAATTTTGTGACCAAACTAATAGTTTATATTGTCTTCCATTGCCCATCCTATCCATATTTTGAGCTTTAACTGTTATTTAGAGGTGATCCTAAATATGTTAGTATTCTGTATAAAGATGACTGATTCGTCTGTTAATGTACACCTTTATACTTCTACTGATGTAATCTGTCTTTTGTTATTTTAGACTAATATTCAATACACTTTGGAAAGAAGCACCAGTCTCATTTTTTGTGTCCTGACCGACACCCAGGAGTGTATACTGCTAACAAGTAGAGCTAGAGCCTAGCAGTGAACTTTCCTCTCCAACAATATCACTGCATGTATAACGTTAGCCTATCTATAACAAAACGAAATATAAAACACAACCCTGCATCTTTTCGTCTAAATTTAAAAAATATTAAACATATTCCAGGCAATATGCATTTGTACAAATGCTGCAATAAACAACATTACAGTGAGAATCTTGTAATAAAATAATAATGACAAAACTCAACCCTATCTCTTTTTGTTCAATTTCAGTTTTATTAAAAGCCTAATAGCCATTATAAAAGTATAAGTAAAAGGTAATGTTACAAGAAGCTATAATAAGATATAAAGCAAACAATTCAGTCAAAATATACAAATTCAGCGCTAGTCTAACGTTAACGTTACAACGGAAAAATTAAATAGCCTAAATATATGAAACTTCACTTAGCCCTTAGCCAAAACGATTGGCCAGGGAACGAATTATCGATTTACGAGACCAAAGATCACCCGTTAGATATACACAAGACGAATTGCCACTACAGAGTCAGCGGCAAACCTCCCGATCGACTAGCCGAGGAAAGGCTGTTCCTGGCGGGGAACATAGCGCCGAGAGTCCGGTGATCGTCGGGAATGGATCTAATTATTATAAATCATTATAAATAAACCACAGATTTGAGCTTTAAACAACTACATTCTCGCCTGAAAAACTCTTAAAACTACATTTCGTGAAAGAATAATCGTAGTATTTTATTCTAACTGTATATTAAAAAATGGCGCTTCTTATGTTGTCATTCCCCTTGCAACACGTGCAAGTGACCATACTCTGTCAACCAATCAGCGTTCTGCAGTGAGTCTAGCTCCACCCTTTAGTACCGTACCACTGTGCTAGGTACCCCAACGGAAGGGTACCCAAAAAGTGGTGCGGTAAGGTGACAGTGGAAACGCAAATAATTGCGTACCGTACCGAACTGTACCGTACCGTACCGCTCAGTGGAAACGGGGCATTAGTCTCGCTAGTAGACCTGCTCGTTTACCCCCTCTTCTGCTTCCTCTCCCTGCGCCGTCTTCCTTCATGGATGGGGATCAAGGATAGTCCCGGTGTTGTACCGAATTCCGACTCCCGGACAAATCGCACTCCCCTTCGCGTGCACGTGCCTCCCACTTAAATACGCGCTGTAGCGAGTTTAAATGCACTTCCTTTGCCATATGCGTTTATCGATTGATTTTTCACACAGATCCTGTATGAAAGACACTTAAATACACTAAAAGAAAGTGAACTAGTGTGGATAAAAGATGCAAACAAACAAAAACATATGGCAGATCGATTCAAACTATAAACTTTGACGGGTAAGGAATAAATCCACCAGCTGTCAAAACAGACTTTTGTGTGTTAAACACCACGCGGTTCATAGGAAAATATTGTATATAATAGTTATTTTCCACCACATTAGGGCCCTACAAAGCATTATTTTCAATAATTCTTTCTATTTTACATCTTGCATTGCTTATGGATCTATAAAATAGCTGGATAGATATGGATCTAAATTAAAATATCGCCTGTTGAAATCACACTCCCCTCACCTGCACAAGTGTTTAAGGTCACAGACTCACCACACTACTGCCATTGGGTTACCTATCCATTTAAGAAATTACAAAGAAAACTTTATTTATCTGAATATGTGTTAAAGTGTCATTTATTCCTGTAATCAAAGCAGAATTTTCAGCATCATTTCTCCAGTCTTCAGTGTCACATGATCCTTCAGAAATCATTCTAATATGATAATTTGATGATCAAGAAACATTTATGATTATTATCAGTGTTGAAAACAGCTGTGCTTCTGATTCATATTTTCGTGGAAACCATGATATAGTATTTTCAGGATTCTTTAATGAATAAAAACTTAAATCAAACAGTTGTAAAAATCTTATAATCTTTTGTAACATTATAAATGCATTTACTGTCACTTTTAAACAAATTCAATGTGTCCTTGTTGAATGAAAATATTACTTTCTTTTTTATCTTTACTGACCGAATTAAAGAAGTTTATTTTTATTCCTAGTTAAGCCAACGCTGCCATTCCTAGACGGGTTGTATCAATTTGCACATGCTTTGTGCAAATTGATACAACCCCATATTTTTTGACAATATGTCAAATAATTTATCAATTACAAATTATAAGCAATATATATCTGACAGCTGGTGGTGCGATAGAACAATTCGTAGTGTATAGGGTGATATCAGCTAAATTGGGCCACTTTTTGGTAAATTGTTTGGGACAATAATACAATACCACATATGTCTTTTCCATTTGTTTTTATGATTAATAATGACTGTTTTTGATCATTTTGTGTTGAAATTATGTAATAAAATATAATTATTTAGGCCCTACAGTTCTTGAAACATCAGTTGTGTGTGTGCAGCCAGCCTATTGAAAGGGGGGGGTCTTTTTTTTTCAAAAAGTGGACCTTTTTGCTTTTTTTTCCTCCTTTTGTATTTAATTATAAGGTTCAAATACTTCATTTTGGTGACCTTTTATGCACCAATTTGTGCTGGATTAGCTTATCTGCTGGTTAACGAGCACGCTTTTTGATGCACCTAAAATATTTTATTATTATAATTACGCTACGTTTATATGGCTATTATATTGTAGACTATTGAGTGGATAAAATATAGAAATCCTTTTAATTAAAGGAGTAGTTCACTTTTAAAAAAAACTTTTGCTGATAATTTACTCACCCCCATGTCATCCAAGATGTCCACGTCTTTCTTTCTTCAGTCGAAAAGAAATTAAGCGGGCGCGCGCACGCACGCAGCGTTATGTCTAAACGAAAGTACACGCCTTTTTTTTGAATGAGTGTAAAAATGAGTGTATCTTAAAAAATAATTTATGTAAACAGTTCAAATCAATTCTGTAGTTTTAAATTGTTTTGTGCACGTTTTTCTCATTGACATATTTGAAGTTGAAATTTATTCATTTTTTGTATTGAAAAAAATATGTAAAAAAAATAATAATATATATTTTTTTTTTTGTTTATTGCACTTTTGAGATTTATATAGTTACTATTGATTTATTACAAACATAGCCTTCAAACTGGGAGAGTAAGGATTATTTTGATGTATGGCATATGAAAATGCTCAAAAAAATGACAGCACAGCATGTAAAATACAAAGATATACTCTGGTGGAATTGTTCTATGGCAGGTCATAAAGGGTTAAAGCCCTTTGAAGCTGCACTGAAACTGTCTTTTGGACCTTGAACCGTTTGGCTCCCATTGAAGTCCATTATATGGAGAAAATCCTGTAATGGTTTCATCAAAAACCTTAATTTCTTTTCGACTGAAGAAAGAAAGACGTGGACATCTTGGATGACATGGGGGTGAGTAAATTATCAGCAAAAGTTTTTTAAAAGTGAACTACTCCTTTAAAAAAGAAACAAAAAATGAACTTTGTGTCTGAGTACCATTTTGTAGCAATTCCACGTGGACGGGCCTGAATGGTTTGTTGATTGTGCTGCACATATACTGGTCCTGGGTCAGGGTCACCTGGCGATGCCACCACCTCACCAAGGGGTATGACACGTCCTTTGCGCGACATTGTGCAGCACTCCACAGGCCAGTATGATGCGGCAAACCTTGTCAGGGCGGTATAACAGCACCCCCGGTTCTGTCAAGGCAGCGCCACCAACATTTCAGCTGCCCAATCGCCCGCTCTACAACTCTCGGTCAGTTTGTGGGTTGGTGAGGGGGGTTAACAGACACGTCTTTAGTGGATAACCACTGTCTCCTGATGGGCAGTTGAATAATCACGCACACAAAAATGTAACTTTTAGATAGAACCATACATTTAAATGCATAACTTGCTATAGCCACCCATCGCGCACCCTGCCAGCTTGGAGTCTCATCCCAACCATGCTGTTTGTAAGGATAAATCATGGGCTGCCCCAGGCCACCTTGCCACAATATTTGTTAGGCGCATTTGTGCATCACATATAATCTGCACATTTATTGAATGAAAATGTTTCCGATTCACATATGCAAATTCTTCTTCAGATGGCGCCTTTATTGCAATATGTGTGCAGTCGATCGCTCCGATTACATTAGGAAAACCGGCTATCGCTGCAAATTGCGCTTTAATGTTTGTCACCTGCATCGTATGGGAACGTTATATACCTGGTAGACAAGAGGATGATCCCGTACTATACAGCTGGCATTGCACGGCTCAAACACGACTGGCTTATTCGTGAGCGGTCTGCCAGTTCTCTTTGGAAAGAACCAGTTTCCAGGAAACCAAGTAAGCACCTGTAAAGCAACGGGTAATGCGTGGCTCCGCATTGTCTCTCTTTCCAAATTTGGACATTTGTATTTAAGGTCACAGACGTGCAAATAAAAAGTATTTAATAATGGTATGATTTAATATTTATTTATTGACGGATATATTTTTTATTTGACTATTTATTACTATTTAATAATGAATATATAGTATTATATTTTATACAATTATATATATAGTTTTACTTAGAAATTGGTTTTGTATTATTATATTAATATATATATATATATATATATATATATATATATATATATATATATATATATATATTCATAATTAAAAATATGGTTTTACTTGGAAATTGATAATATTATATTAATATTATGATAGATATTTTATATTTATTAAAACAATATATTTATTAATAATTATAATATAATATTATATTTTAATTTACTAATAATTAAAAATATATAGTTACTTAGAAATTGGTTTTATGTCAAGTTCATCTACGGGCGGATGTAGGATGTTGCCTCCGTGGACTTTTGAAAATCGCCCGCGCTAATTCATTCCAGGCATAGCTAACGGTGTTACCTTTTTGCAAAAAAATTTCCAATGGATCCTGGCATTTATAACGAAATTTTTTCCTACAAGTCCCATGGGACATACCCTGATGGCTACAGTAAGACGGAGAAAAATACACTACGGAAAAAAGCGCACAACTTTGAAATTAAAGGTAAATATATATTTATATATATATTGAAATTAGGGCTGGACGATTTTGGCTAAAATCATAATCGCGATTAATCGAACAAGTTACCTCGATTACGATTATTGAACGATTATTTATTTTTTCTTTCTTTCTCATGTCACTGGCAAGGCTTATGCTGTAAATGTTCACGGTTATTATTTCTAATGAAAGAGTGCATAATCCTATCTTTGTGATTCTAAAATAAGGAAACACACAGATAGCTATTAATGCTTATTTATTAAATATTTCAAATTTAATTAAACAAAGCATACAATGCTTGAAATAAAAACATCTTATAAAAAAGTAATTTAAGTTTTAATGTTAAGAAAGTTTCCTAAAAATGTAGAAAATAAAGAACTTTTAAAAATAGTTCTTTTTATAAACAAAATAAATTATTCTAAATATTGCCATCTTAAAAGTAAAATATAACTTGTATAAAACAAAAAAACGAATCCTTTTCATATTGTGTAGCATTTGTAAATGTTGTGTTATCGACACCTGCTTTGGTGAGGCACTTGTTGCTGGGCGTTTGTCAGTCTCTCTCTCTTTTTGAGCTATGCACATGTAATGTCTCAGCAGGGTCTACAGTTTGCTTATGAGCTGCGATTTCTCTCTCGAGAAACCAGGCTTGTGCATTTTTTTTCTCTGATTCGATCATAAACGCTGGCGAACGATCCCGCCCCGGCTTCAGCGTCATCATTACGACACGGCATTGATTGCAGCTTTTGTTCACAAAGCGTGCGTTCCACTTCCAGGACTGAACACGGCAATGTTACTAGGTCCTAGGCATCAATCCCGGGTCGTGTGTGCGTTCACACCGAAAGCAATTGTGAAAGGGGCTCATGTTGCTTCAATGTCGCAGACTGAACGGGGTGGATTCACGTGACTACACATGCGGTAATATGTTTTAAGGGGAAAGTACATTAACACACAGTGGGCGGAAATATTAATAGGATTAAAAAAACGAAATAACCGACCTGGTAAAATTACGTCGGTTATAGGTTCTGAATTTCGGTTTCGATTACTTTTCGATTAATCATCCAGCCCTAATTGAAATTTTAACTTTAATGTGATATGATTTGTATAATATATATATATATATATATATATATATATATATATATATATATTATATATATATTTATATATAAAATTTACGTTGGATCTTTACCAATTCAATATAGGCCTATACCGTAACTTTTTTTATAGGCTAACCGTACAGCTCATGCACAATGCAGAATCAGGATTTCGTTTAATAGTTGAATAGAACAGAATAACCGAATAAAGCTATAATAAAGAATACATAATTTTACATATGCAATATCCACGTTCACATATTAACTAAAATATTTGAATCAACGGCATGGAGGTAGAGTACCATGACGATGAGTTAAAGTACCATGATGACTTTAATAGGCATTACACACAAACACACACACACACACACACACACACACACACACACACACACACACACACACACACACACACACACACACACACACACACACACACACACACACACACACACACACACACACACACACAACACACACACTACATTTATTACATTTATTCTCAAGGTCTAACAAACATTCATTCCAAAAGAAATGTATAATTTTATGACTAGCCTACTTAAAAAAATAATGATGGAGATATTTTTTTTTACTTTTAAATTTTAAAACATTTATCCTGTTTATCACATTCGAAAACTAAAAACACTAAAACAACTTCCACTATCAATCAAAATAAAAAACTGTAAAACATGTTATATACAGTATAATAACAACTATTCTATTTTGTTTACAACATATACGATGAACAATTCACGATTAACAATTAACATATAATGAACAATTCTTTTCTTGTGTCATAGATGGCCAATTATACTATGTCCGGAACCCAAAAACTGGAAAAGAAAAAAAAGTGAAGGTTGTCGAAGGGGCTGAGGAAGCTAACAGCATATTTATGGAGTTCCATGCCAGCAGTATGGGGGCACATACCGGACAGAATAAAACAAGAGATGCAGTCTCCAAACGGTTTTATTGGCCTGGCATGTCACAGGACATTGACAAATGGGTAATAACACATTTGCTGATTCAGTGGAATTTTTTGTTTGTTAACTAACACAAAACATTTTCTTTTTACTTCAGTTTTATTAGTGTTTTTAATACTCTATTTATAAGTCAATTGGTAATTAAATAATTTTAATCATTTTAAATTCAACAAATTCAAAAATTTTGTAAGGCTAAAACACTTCTATCTGATTTGAAAAGGTGGCACAGTGTGAACAATGCCAAGCCAATAGATCAACTCTCAAACAGGGGACCGACTACGTACCTATTGAGGTACAAATTATTTTATAAAACAGATATTGAAATGAGGATGTAGAAATATAACTGAAACTGGGGGCAAAATAAATACACGCTAACTGGAACAAAACAAGACACGCGTAAATAACATTTTTTTTATGAACTCTAGGTTAAACAGCCCTTTGAGCTGTTGGGAATGGACCTCATCGGTAAACTGTCATTGACAGGTGACGGTAATCAGTATATTTGTGTCATCGTCGATTACCTCACCAAGTGGCCCCAAGCTTACCCTTTGCGGTCCAAAACTGCCAAAGAGGTCACTGAATGCTTAATTAAATTTGTGCATCAGTTTGAAGCCCCTAAGAGGGTCCTAACTGACCAGGGGAAAGAGTTTGTGAATGAGGTAAGTTGTATGTAAACATGACATGTCCATAGAACATGGCTTTTTATCAACTATAATGACTACAATCCCTTGTAAATGCCAATTACTATGCCTGTAAATGTTAATACGTTTCTTTCACAATTCTAGCTGAACAAACATGTGTGCAGAACACTTAACATCAAGCGCTCCTTATGTGCACCCTATCATCCACAAACAAATGGCCTTGTGGAACGGATGAATGCCACAATTCAAAGGTGACTTTTTATATATGCTATTGGTTTTATATTTGCCGGATATATTTAGCCAAAATGTTCCCAAACAAACATTGAATTCCAAGTATAAATTCAATACATGTATGCATTCCTTGACAGTTACTTCTATCGCCATACTGCGATAACTGTTTGTGCAACAGGGGGCAAAGGGGGTAGGCAAAAATTAATATCTAATGATTTTGTGTAAACAGAGCCCTTTGCAAGCTTTGCAAGGACCGGCCAATGGACTGGGACAAACATCTCGATGCCGTCATGTTCGGACTTCGAACAAAAAAAAACAGATGACGACCAAATTCTCACCTTTTTTATGAATGTTTGGGAGAGAAGCCCATTACCCTTGTGAGATACCAGAGCAATATAAGGTAACTGAAAATTAAAGAAATTATCAACGCATTCTCATCCCAAGGCGTCATATAGGTGACGCTCTTTTGACATTCGTCAAAAACTGACGCACATGGCCACCCTTTAGCGTCAATATGAGACGGGTAGGTTTAGGTCTGGGGTAGGGTTAGGGTTATGACGCCTTGGGATCTGCGTCTCATATTGACGCTAAAGGGTGCCATGTGCGTCAGTTTTTGACGAATGTCACAAGAGCGTCACCTATATGATGCCTTGGGGTGAGAATGGTCTGTAATTATTCATCAAAATGATAATGTAATGTTAAATTAATTAATTTTTTATGATAATCAAAATGAAATTGTTTTTAGATCAAACAAAGTGTAGAAGAAACAGTGACTGTGGAGGAAGTGACAGAATCGGCAGTAAGGATGAGTGAAGTTTTGCGTGAGGCTGAGGTAAACATCAAAACCTCACAAAAAAAGTAAAGCAAAAATTGTGTCCAACCACCAACAAATTTAAAGTAGGAGACAAAGTGTGGAGACAAAATGTAAGAAGCCAGCAGCGAAAAGGTGGGAAATTGGAGTCAAACTACCAGGGTCCCTTCATTATTACAGCACTGGAGGGAAAAAGCACTGATCTTGAGGATGGGAGGGGCGTCAAGGTACCAAAAATCAACACAGACCATTTGAGGGCCCATAGTGAAGAGACCCCAAAAGTCCCTCATAAGCTCCAGAAACCGTCCAAAATCACGAAAATACACTTTGCCTCTCCACTCATCTCCCCAGCACTGTCTCCTCCTCATGGCCAACCTCCGTCTCCACTCAGCTCCCCAGCACTGTCTCCTCCTCATGGCCATCCTCCATCTCCACTCAGCTCCCCAGCACTGTCTCCTCCTCATGGCCATCCTCCGTCTCCACTCAGCTCCCCAGCACTGTCTCCTCCTCATGGCCATCCTCCATCTCCACTCAGCTCCCCAGCACTGTCTCCTCCTCATGGCCAACCTCCATCTCCACTCAGCTCCCCAGCACTGTCTCCTCCTCATGGCCAACCTCCATCTCCACTCATCTTCCCAGCACTGTCTCCTCCTCATGGCCATCCTCCATCTCCACTCAGCTCCCCAGCACTGTCTCCTCCTCATGGCCATCCTCCATCTCCACTCATCTCCCCAGCACTGTCTCCTCCTCATGGCCATCCTCCATCTCCACTCAGCTCCCCAGCACTGTCTCCTCCTCATGGCCAACCTCCATCTCCACTCATCTCCCCAGCACTGTCTCCTCCTCATGGCCAACCTCCATCTCCACTCAGCTCCCCAGCACTGTCTCCTCCTCATGGCCAACCTCCATCTCCACTCATCTCCCCAGCACTGTCTCCTCCTCATGGCCAACCCTCCATCTCCCGCTCATCTACTCCCCAGCACTGTCTCCTCCTCATGGCCATCCTCCATCTCCACTCAGCTCCCCAGCACTGTCTCCTCCTCATGGCCATCCTCCATCTCCACTCAGCTCCCCAGCACTGTCTCCTCCTCATGGCCAACCTCAATCTCCACTCAGCTCCCCAGCACTGTCTCCTCCTCATGGCCATCCTCCATCTCCACTCAGCTCCCCAGCACTGTCTCCTCCTCATGGCCATCCTCCATCTCCACTCAGCTCCGCAGCGCTGTCTCCTCCTCATGGCCATCCTCCATCTCCACTCAGCTCCCCAGCACTGTCTCCTCCTCATGGCCAACCTCCATCTCCACTCATCTCCCCAGCACTGTCTCCTCCTCATGGCCAACCTCCATCTCCACTCAGCTCCCCAGCACTGTCTCCTCCTCATGGCCAACCTCCATCTCCACTCATTCCCCAGCACTGTCTCCTCCTCATGGCCAACCTCCATCTCCGCTCATCTCCCCAGCACTGTCTCCTCCTCATGGCCATCCTCCATCTCCACTCAGCTCCCCAGCACTGTCTCCTCCTCATGGCCAACCTCCGTCTCCACTCAGCTCCCCAGCACTGTCTCCTCCTCATGGCCAACCTCACGTGTCCACTCAGCTCCCCAGCACTGTCTCCTCCTCATGGCCAACCTCCATCTCCACTCAGCTCCCCAGCACTGTCTCCTCTCATGGCCAACCTCCATCTCCACTCAGCTCCCCAGCACTGTCTCCTCTCATGGCCATCCTCCATCTCCACTCAGCTCCCCAGCACTGTCTCCTCCTCATGGCCAACCTCCATCTCCACTCAGCTCCGCAGCACTGTCTCCTCCTCATGGCCAACCTCCATCTCCACTCAGCTCCCCAGCACTGTCTCCTCCTCATGGCCATCCTCCATCTCCACTCAGCTCCCCAGCACTGTCTCCTCCTCATGGCCAACCTCCGTCTCCACTCAGCTCCAAAGCTATGCCTCCTCTTCATGGCCATCCTCCATCTCCACTCAGCTCCAAAGCTATGCCTCCTCTTCATGGCCAACCTCCATCTCCACTCAGCTCCGCAGCACTGTCTCCTCCTCATGGCCATCCTCCATCTCCACTCAGCTCCCCAGCACTGTCTCCTCCTCATGGCCATCCTCCTTCTCCACTCAGCTCCCCAGCACTGTCTCCTCCTCATATGGCCATCCTCCATCTCCACTCAGCTCCAAAGCTATGCCTCCTCCTCATGGCCAACCTCCTTCTCCACTCAGCTCCCCAGCACTGTCTCCTCCTCATGGCCATCCTCCATCTCCACTCAGCTCCCCAGCACTGTCTCCTCCTCATGGCCAACCTCCATCTCCACTCAGCTCCCCAGCACTGTCTCCTCCTCATGGCCATCCTCCATCTCCACTCAGCTCCCCAGCACTGTCTCCTCCTCATGGCCAACCTCCGTCTCCACTCAGCTCCAAAGCTATGCCTCTCTTCATGGCCATCCTCCATCTCCACTCAGCTCCAAAGCTATTCCTCCTCTTCATGGCCAACCTCCATCTCCACTCAGCTCCGCAGCACTGTCTCCTCCT
Organism: Chrosomus eos; assembly: GCA_036326025.1. Classification (NCBI taxonomy): domain Eukaryota; kingdom Metazoa; phylum Chordata; class Actinopteri; order Cypriniformes; family Leuciscidae; genus Chrosomus; species Chrosomus eos. The sequence continues at coordinate 43,214,224 of CM070821.1, forward strand.
CATGGCCATCCTCCATCTCCACTCAGCTCCCCAGCACTGTCTCCTCCTCATGGCCATCCTCCTTCTCCACTCAGCTCCCCAGCACTGTCTCCTCCTCATATGGCCATCCTCCATCTCCACTCAGCTCCAAAGCTATGCCTCCTCCTCATGGCCAACCTCCTTCTCCACTCAGCTCCCCAGCACTGTCTCCTCCTCATGGCCATCCTCCATCTCCCCTCAGCTCCCCAGCACTGTCTCCTCCTCATGGCCATCCTCCTTCTCCACTCAGCTCCAAAGCTATGCCACCTCTTCATGGCCATCCTCCATCTCCACTCAGCTCCAAAGCTATGTCTCCTCCTCATGGCCATCCTCCATCTCCACTCAGCTCCCAAGCACTGTCTCCTCCTCATATGGCCATCCTCCATCTCCACTCAGCTCCAAAGCTATGCCTCCTCCTCATGGCCAACCTCCTTCTCCACTCAGCTCCCCAGCACTGTCTCCTCCTCATGGCCATCCTCCATCTCCACTCAGCTCCCCAGCACTGTCTCCTCCTCATGGCCAACCTCCATCTCCACTCAGCTCCCCAGCACTGTCTCCTCCTCATGGCCATCCTCCATCTCCACTCAGCTCCCCAGCACTGTCTCCTCCTCATGGCCAACCTCCGTCTCCACTCAGCTCCAAAGCTATGCCTCCTCTTCATGGCCATCCTCCATCTCCACTCAGCTCCAAAGCTATTCCTCCTCTTCATGGCCATCCTCCATCTCCACTCAGCTCCAAAGCTATGCCACCTCTTCATGGCCATCCTCCATCTCCACTCAGCTCTGCAGATGAGACTTCTGTCCAGGCATCAGGCACAGTGGAAACATGTATGTATTTAGTATTCCACAAATGACAATAGCAGATCAAATAAGCAACAAACACCATTCAAACTGCTTCAGATGTGAAAAACGCAGAAAATCTAACCCAATCCGAAAATTGACAGGGGACGGAGTCATATCACCTTTGGAGAAATGTAATTAATTTTAAATGGTTTTAGAAGGTTTATGTGCCGTTTAATAGGTTTAAAGAATGAGGAATAATTCACTGGGTAATATTAATTCACTGAATAATATTAGCTGGAATATAACATTGTCAGCAAAGTAACAAACAAAACAGCATATACATCATTGCATTTTCCAACTAGTATGTTACTAATTATTAATAATATTTTTGTCGGTCTCGATCATGAAATGCTTTCTGACAAAGTGCTGTTGATCTATGCATTTGTACAGAATAAGCTCAAGGGCGGTCGCTCGTGCAGATAATAAATAATTAATTTCCACAAAGCGGTTTTTCATTTTAAAGCGAAATAATTGCTATGTAGTAAATGATAATATAATCTAGGGTGTTTAAACGAGATAATCTTATCAAAAGTTTCATTCAGTGGCCGTGCTTGAGCATTCCTGATCATCAACCCAGTGAGTGCTCAGCAATATGAACAAACTTTTTTTTCGAGACTAATGGTGAGCGAATACAACAGATAGAGAATTAAATTCAGCGCTTTTATTTTCAACATGCACTCGTCTCGTTCATGTCTGTTTTATTTAATTCATGTAAAGTTACGTCTTTATTGGGGCAGAACATGACGGATTACGCTATGTGACTCCATGAGTTCATCTCAAATTTTTAGAACCAAGCTGCATAAATAAACTATCAGGCATTTATGTCATTAAATGCGGGACATTTCCTCAATATGCGACGTGCGGGACAAGGGGTGATAATGCTGTGCAGTACAACGCAAAGCGGGACGGGTGGTCACCCTAACACACACACGACACCGCTCGAACCTAGTAACCAGGAAGTTTAAAATGAAAGTGAGCCAATAAGTGGTCTTCTACTGCCCTCTGCTGGCCATTTTACTTATTAATAGTCTTTTCACATGTGCTTTTTAAAGTGAACAACTCCTTTAACTGCTTGAACACCGCTATATGCTGCTTGCAGCTTTAATTTTGTTTGTTTTTGCTTGTTTTTCCTAGCAATATCTGGTAACATACCTGTATTGTTTCCATTTTACAGGTGTGAAAGAGGCATGGAATGGGAAAAAGGTATACATTCTCGTTTCCAAAATAGGGCCTTTCAAGCTGTTCTATGCTGACATCTATCGCACTGCACCTACAATGGAACTGGAAAGTGAGGTTAGACTTGGCCCATGCTAACAGTACATTCTATTAATAACTTTGTTGTCAAAACTAGAGGTCAACCGATTAATCAGTTTTGCTGATAAATAGGTACCGATAGTTGATAATTATGTATTTATTTCAGTTAGCACATTTCAGTTCAGCACTGTTTTACTTTAAGTATTATTTGTTTTAATCCTAGTGTCCGTTTTAAAAAATATCAGTTGAATAATCGGTTATAGGCATGTACGGTCAAACTTAAATTAAACCTACAATCGGTCGACCTCTAGTCAAAACTAAATCTACTCATATAACTAAATCGTACTGCTATTGCTACAACATTTCAGCATTTCACCCTAAAATGAAAAAGCAAGTAATCATCTAATGTTGTATGCCTTTCTTTCTTTTATGCATCACAAAAGGAGAAATAAAATTAGGGATGCACGATATATCGATCACATATCGATATTGGTCGATAAATGGTCTTTTTTGATGTTATCGTTATCGGTCCGATAAGATAATTGGGCCGATATATCAAAGCCGATAAGTAATTGATTATTTACTTCAGTTGAGAGATGCGCGCTGTTCGCCATGATGGTTCTGAATGATTGGATTCACTTCGAAAAGGAAGATACAGTTCAGTGCAACATGTGCAGCACAAATCTGTCACATGTTGACGCTCGCTCAGCCTCTCGAGGAGAAATCTACACAAATGAGGGCAACACACACACACACACACACACACACACACACACACACACACACACACACACACACACACACACACACACACACACACACACACACACACACACACACACACACTCCCTCAGTTAACAACATACTGCCTATAAAACATGGAGTTTTTATATTTTTAACATTTGTAGCAACCTCAATTATTTTCCTAAACTCCATCACGATTGAAAATGTGACATTGATTTCCTACAACAGTTCAATAAACAGTTAAAATTGTCACTTACATTTTAGATGCAATATTGGCTGTTTTTTTTTCTGTTTCAGCAGCGAAAATAGCTGCAAACAAAAATCACAGCTGAACCACTGCGCATATCTCAGGAACACTCACAGTTTTCATTACTGAATGATTCAGCATTTTGAACGAATCGATTGAGTGAAAGATTCAATGACCCATTCATAAACATCTGTCTCATTCTTGAATGAATCAGCCATTTGAACAAATCGTTTGAATGAATGAATCAATGACTCGCTCATTAAGACGGTCGCCTGCCGCCACCTACTGGCGGTTTAGTGTTATGTTTAAAAGTAGTATCATTCTTTCCAATGTTTCTTATATGTAAATTTAAATCAATTTCATAACATTATTTTGTGTAATTGTAATTTTTTAGTGTAAATGATTTAATTTGATCAGCCCCTAACAGCCCTAGTGTCTTATTATTCGAAATAATTGAATTTGGTTAAATTTAGGAATTTAAAATGAAAGATGAAGCATAGGCCTACATTTAATAATATTGGGGGAGTCTCATTGACTTCCATAGTAGGGAAAAAATATACTATGGAAATCAATTGTCAATTTTTAAATATCAGAAAATCAGCTGAATGGATTTGAAAACGGTAAAAAAAAAAAAAAAAGTGGGCAGGTCCTGTGTGGCAAAAGGGTGGTTGCCATGGTTGCGAGAGAGTGACAGTCGCCTAAGCCAATCCGTTGTTTCGTCCCGAATGGAAATAATGAGCTGTGTTTAGTGCAGATTAAACGGTCTAGAGTCACTCGATTTTTATACTCTTTTTATCAGAGTACTTACATTTTAATTATGCATTGATATATATAGAAAGTTTAAAACAAATTTTGAAAAAAGTTTTTTTTATAAAAATCCTACCTACAATACCTTTAATTTACTATTATTCATTTTCATTTTAGGGTGAACTATAACTTTAAGTCAGGTCATGTATTATTTCATGTATCATTTCATGTGCTAGCTAATTCACATCTGCATACTGTTTTGTAATGTGATTACCAAAATTTTGTTTCTATCAGGTCATGAATGCGTATTTGTACCTTTGTACCTTAGTAAATTTAACAAGGAGTCACACAACAGAGCTGCAGCCATTGACACTTTCGAGATGAGCAACATCTGGAAACAGAAGCGGGCAAAAGTGAAGGTGAGCCTTTGATCCCAGTATGGGTTAGAATTAGACAGAAAGACAGAGACAGACAAAATCCAGCCTGTTTCTTTGACCATTGCAATTCCCTTCTTAAATTTTAAAGTCGTTAAGTGTAACTCTGCTTCAGTGTTACTTTTTAACACTCTGATAGTGGTTTTCATATAAACAAGTCCAATTACCTTAATCAAAACTCAACATATGCCACACTCACACTTAAAATGCATATTTTCAATGCTATGTTACAAAATTTTCAAAATGAAAATCACTAGTAGTAATAATAAATAAAATGTTTTCATAAAGAAGCTCAAAGAGCCTCGAAGAGCTTCTTGTAGCTTGTTTTTCATCACATTTGTAGCAATGGCTAACTTTAGTATAAAATGTCCCCCCTGTTACTCTTTTGCACAGTAACAGGGTGGACATATTGTAACAGAGTGGGCCTAAATGCTAAATAAATGAGTGTTTACAGCTTGAATTGTTACTTATAATTAATTTATTATACATTTATTTGTTATATACCTTCAGGGGGTGCCAGGGTAAATGAGTTGATGACATATATTGTTGTTCAGTGGTGTGATGTCCACCCCGTTACCCCTCTGTCCACCCTGTTACCTCTGTGTTTTTATTTTATTTTAAGTTAATAAAATAAGTTCAACAAATGTTATGCATATCTTTGTGGTTAATTTTAGGGAATGAAATGGCAAAATTAAATAATTAAAAAATGCGGCAAAATTCCATTGAAATGTCTTTTTATTCTAAAAGATATGTGTTGAAATTACCACTGTGGCTTAAAATACAACAACTTTTTTCAAGATAATGCTCGTTAATGAACACTTTGTTAAAATACATTTGTGGGGTAAAGTGAGGGACATTTGTGCTCTTAGAAATTGTAAATATTACAATAAGTTCAAAACATTTATTAATTGAGATGTCCGGTAACAGGGTGGACATTTGGCCTTTGCATGTGTGAAGAATTTGGTCAAAATTAATAAAGAGTGATATCCTGAGCTGGACCAATATATTTTTCTTGTACTGTAACAAGCCATTCTTCAGATACAATTAATAAATAATGGAAATTTTTACTTTTTTTTTAGACATTTATCAAGTTGAAATGGCACCTGTCACGAATCCAGTCTGTGGCCTTCCGGTCAATCACCACCAGAGGTCACCAAATCACAGCATGGACTTTTGCACTTCACTACAATACCCATCATTCATTGCATTGACTACTCGCACAGCTGATTCCACTAATCACGCTCACACCTGAGAACTATCACACACTATCTCACACACTTTATAAGCCTTGGACTTTCTCTCCCTTCTGCCGAGTATTGTATTGCATTTAGCGCTCCTCTAGTGTTAGCTACTCTACAGAGCCCATCCAGTGTTCATTGCCTTGCCTGTTTTCTGATTCTAGCCTGTGTTTCCTGGATTTACCCTTAGCCTATCCCTTTGGACTCTGGTTGCACCTTGTTTGGATTTTGCTGGTTACCTGGATTATCTCTCTTTGCCTTGCCCCTGTTGGATGTTGTTTGCTGATCGTCGACCCACGCTTGCCTTAGGATCATTCTGTGTCATGCCTCTGCCATTCCTGTCTACTGTTTATTGACCTTGCCTGTTTATGACCATGTTTTGGAATAAAGCCCTGCGAATGGATCCGCACGTCTCTTGTCTTGTTCAGCCCGTAACAGAATACTCGGCCACACAAGGATCCAGCGGCTTTTCCTGTGGAGATTGGCCAGGTATGGACACAGCACGAATGTTATTAAGACTCAAGCAGGGTTCGCGATCGCTCGAGGAGTATATACAAGAGTATTTGGATCTCGCCTATTCCTCTGATCTGCCGGATTGTGTGCTCATTGATTTCTTTTGTGAGGGCATTAATCAACCGCTCCGATCACGGTTAGTCTGTGAGGGTCCCCGTTCATCTCTCAGTCAGTTTATGGATTATGCCTTGGTGTCTGTTGGTTCAGCTTTCACTGTGGGTGTCGCAGAGGAATGCGACTCCGCACTTACTCATGTAATGTCGGCCGTACCAGAGCACGGTCACAAGATGGCAGACACCACAACATCCCGTTCTGTCACAGTTGATCGTCACCAGTCAAGCCAAGTCACAGCTGATCGTCACGAGTCAAGCCAAGTCACGGTTGATCGTCACGAGTCAAGCCCAGTCACGGTTAATCATCACGAGTCTCGTCATGTCACCGCTGACCAGCCAGAGTCTTTTCACGTCCTGTCTGCCACGCCCAGATATTCAAGGTCAGTGCTTCGATTTCCCAGTCTGGTTTCTAGTGTGAGGGATGCACCACTGGGGTCGGCACGTGCAGCTGGAATCCCCAAATCTACTGCCTTTAATCATTCTGTTCCTGCATTAGTTACCCTGTCCGAAGCACTTCCCATGATGGGAATCGCTCTATGTTGCGTTTGGGCTGCGTACACCACCTCAGAACTGCCCCAGGCGATGGCACCCGCTGCAGTTTCACCAGAGGTGGCGGCACGAGCTGCAGAACCTCTCGAAGCGGCGGGGCTCGCTTCAGTCCCTTGTATGGTGGTAGCGCCCAGCAATGTCTTCCCAGCCTGTCATGTCCCGGTCAAAGGAACCTTAGATGAGCACTGTACCTGTCCTGTTAAAGAACTTTACCTGATTCTTGATGCTACCCCTGTAGAACCTCCAGAGATGGTGGTGTCTGCTGCAGAACCTTCGGAGGTGTCAGAGCCAGAGACCGTCCAGCCAGAGCTTCACGTCAGCCACGTCCAGCCAGAGCTTCACGTCAGCCACGTCCAGCCAGAGCTTCACGTCAGCCCCGTCCAGCCAGAGCTTCACGTCAGCCCCGTCCAGCCAGAGCTTCACGTCAGCCCCGTCCAGCCAGAGCTTCACGTCAGCCACGTCCAGCCAGAGCTTCACGTCAGCCACGTCCAGCCAGAGCTTCACGTCAGCCACGTCCAGCCAGAGCTTCACGTCAGCCACGTCCAGCCAGAGCTTCACGTCAGCCACGTCCAGCCAGAGCTTCACGTCAGCCACGTCCAGCCAGAGCTTCACGTCCAGCCAGAGCTTCACGTCAGCCACGTCCAGCCAGAGCTTCACGTCAGCCACATCCCGTCTGCCGAGCCTGCTGTTCCTGTGCGTACTTCAGCCTATGACCCAGTAGCTACCCTCAAGAAAATTTTGGGGGGGGGCAGTAGGTACCCGCCGTGGCCGCCCGAGGGGTCTTCACCGCCGTGGCCGCCCGAGGGGTCTTCACCTCCCTGGCCTCCTGAACTACCTACCGTCCTGTCGCAGTCTCCAGGCCCTTTTCCGGCCCATGGGCCTGGCCCTCCAGCCCACCCCCGGGTCCGCCTCCGCTCCACCGCCCTCCTGGATTGTATTGGAGCGTCTGGAAGCCGCTCCTTGTGGGGGGGCTCTGTCACGAATCCAGTCTGTGGCCTTCCGGTCAATCACCACCAGAGGTCACCAAATCACAGCATGGACTTTTGCACTTCACTACAATACCCATCATTCATTGCATTGACTACTCGCACAGCTGATTCCACTAATCACGCTCACACCTGAGAACTATCACACACTATCTCACACACTTTATAAGCCTTGGACTTTCTCTCCCTTCTGCCGAGTATTGTATTGCATTTAGCGCTCCTCTAGTGTTAGCTACTCTACAGAGCCCATCCAGTGTTCATTGCCTTGCCTGTTTTCTGATTCTAGCCTGTGTTTCCTGGATTTACCCTTAGCCTATCCCTTTGGACTCTGGTTGCACCTTGTTTGGATTTTGCTGGTTACCTGGATTATCTCTCTTTGCCTTGCCCCTGTTGGATGTTGTTTGCTGATCGTCGACCCACGCTTGCCTTAGGATCATTCTGTGTCATGCCTCTGCCATTCCTGTCTACTGTTTATTGACCTTGCCTGTTTATGACCATGTTTTGGAATAAAGCCCTGCGAATGGATCCGCACGTCTCTTGTCTTGTTCAGCCCGTAACAGCACCGAATAGTAGGAATGACCCATAAGCCTATACCAGCATATCAATGAAGTGGAATCAACGTTTCTTAATCCGTTTTATTTTAAAAAACATGACACAATATAACATTGCAACTACATGAAAAGAGTGTTTACTGTTATAAAAAACTGATTTGTGAGGTTTAGTGGAACTAAAGGTGTGAGAATAAACACAAAACAAACGTGATCGTCCTCATGCGGTGAATCCGGCCACGTGGAACTGCTGTGTCGTCATCAAAGCTCGTGCCGTGCAGCCGCTCTTGAGTTCTCCGGCTACTCTCGAATCCCATTGCTTGTTTGAGATGAGCAAAATTTGCGCAGAAACGATCGGTGATCACCGCGAGATGCATGCCGGTTAGAAATGTGTCGGCCTTGCTCTGATGTCATGCTGACGAATGTCAAAAAACTCGAGCGACCGCAAGGTGCACGTGTCGGATTCTGCAGTCGCATGCAGTTGCTCTCCACCAAGGGGGTAATCCATCAACCGGAAACTGAAGCCTCTCCGGGCGCCGCCATTGTAGCTGGCTATCACCTGCTGTTAGCATTCCATTGACTCCCATTCATTTTGGCGTCACTTTGACAGCGAATAACTTTACATCGGAGACGTCCAAAGACTCCATTTGTCCATTATTTATTTCTAAAGAAACACGACAATGTATAAAAGGCTCCATTACTGTGTATCTTACGTTATGGCCCCGTAGAAGCCGTTTTTGTAAAAATAGGCTAACGATTGCGTCATAACACGCGACTCTCTGGCGCACACAAGAGAAATGACCCTAAAGACATAAGTAGAAGCTCGCGGGCAATCGGGGGGACGTGGAGGCATAAAGTCAAGGGAGAAGCCCATAGAGTGTCATAAAGTTGCTCCTGCTGCGAGCTCATGGACAGCTAATACTCACGATCTCCGGCTCTGCAAGATTCAGAAGGGAATGATTCAGATTTCGGCTGGCGCAGCTACTAGGTTGCTCACGTCACATCTCCGTCGTCAAGCTCAGTCTGAGCATGTGCAGTGCGCTTGGATATCAGGAAGTGAGTGCTTTTAAAGGGCTTCAGTTTTCTCCGTTGAAATCTATGGGGTCGCTGTGTCCATTTCTTTTACTGTCTATGCTCTCCACCGACTGCGCTGATCAAAAGCATGATGGGAAACGACTTGCAGACAACACATCTTAATGCTCATTGGTTTAAACAACCGTGATGTATTGTTCTCTTTTAAAGGGGTCATATAATGGTACATGCACTTTTACAAGTTGATTGTACTGAAATGTGTGTTGGCAGAGCCTGTACACAACCATCATATAATGATAAAAATCCATCCAGTGATTTTGTTTTAATCTCCTTATATGTTTTCCCCTGCCTCAAATTGAGCCGTTCGTATTTGTGGCTGAGTTAGTTTACGAAGGGAATATTACGAAAAATAAGGTAAAATATGTTTTTGCACAAACAAAGCACTTCATAAAATTGAGATTAAACCACTAGTGTACCATGGATTACTTTAATGATGTCTTTACTACCTTTCTGGGGCTTGAAAGTGGTAGTTGCATAGACTGTCAATGGAGGGACAGAAATCTCTAAATTTCTTCAAAAAGATCTTCGTTTGAGTTCTGAAGAAGATAAACGAAAGTCTTACGGGTTTGGAACGACATAAGGGTGAGTAATTAATGACAGAATTAAACATTTTTTGGTGAGCAAACTCTTTAAATCATCCTGCGGGCCCCTTCAAACTTTGCTGAGGCCCCTGGTTGAGAACCACTGGTCTGCTGAAATGTGTCTGTTTTATAAATGATGGTTATATATAGTGTAGATGAACTCCAGCATGTTCCTTTATTGTGTTCCTTTACAGCGAGATGTAAAGATCAGGGGCCTGATGTATAAACCTTGCAAATGCACAAAAAAAGGTATGAAAATGTGCGTATGCAAATTTCCACGCACATATCTGGATTTATATATTTTTTGAAAAACCTAGCGTAAATATGTCCGCACTCTTTTACTGGAGTGAGTGAAGTAAACAGATTGATTTTAAACGCTGTTTTCATTTTGATATACATATTTAGATTAAATATTAAATAATATTCAAATATTAAATGTTATAGGAGTTACTCAAATTTCATTTAGTCATTATCTGCCGGAAACTAGTTATTTTAGTCGATAAAGTTTAAATATGGATATTTTTCGTACACGAACGCACCGCTTCGCTTAAGGCGGCCTTTATTAACCCCCCGCAGATCCATGTGGATTATTTTAATGATGGATAGATGCACTTTTATGGACATAAATGGCCATTCACTGCCATTATAAAGCTGGGAAGAAAGTCTGAAAGAAGAATGTCATATACACTTAGGATGGCTTGAAGGTTAGGAAATCATGGGATAATTTTTGGGTGAACTATCCCTTTAATGACAGCGAAGAGTGCTAGGTCACTGTGTATGAAAATTCCTGAGGAAAAACTAAATTGCTGAGGAAATATTCTTGCGAGAACAGTAATCAATTATGTATGGATGCTTGTTTCTGCCACAGAATACAACATTTTAAAAGCGAATTTATAACACGCAATTGCGACTTTACATCACGTAATTCTTACTTTATAACACACAATTGCGACTTCATTTCATCATCATTGCGTCATTGCAATTCTGACTTTATAACTTGCAATTGCAAGTTCATATCTCGCAATTGCGACTTATCGGAATTCAGAATTGAGAGATATAAAAAAAATCGGACAATTGTAAGTTTATATTTTTTTATTCTGTGGCGGAAACAAGCTGCATAATGATGCGACTCTGAGCATATATTTATTCTTAAATAAGGCAAAGGATACTAAATGATTTTTAGTAATGTAATGTGACGGCATACTTTGTGCATACACACTTTTTTAGGATCAAATCTACGTAAAGTTTTATACATTAGGCCCCAGGACTGCTAACTGAAAGATTGTTGTTTTCACAATACCCTGGGTTTGGATAAAAGGGTCCATAAAAATAAATTTGGAATGCATTTGTAAATTAGAATAAACAAACATATGCATTTATTTGATCAAAAAATACAGTAAATTTTTTTTTAAATAACTATTTTCTTTTGTAATATATTTTAAAATGTTATTTATTCCTGTGATCAAACCTGAATTTTCAGCATAATTACAGTCTTCAGTGTCCCATGATCCTTCAGAAATCATGCTAATATGATGAATTGCTGCCCAAGAAACCTTTCTGATTATCAATGTTGAAAACAATTGTGCTGCTTCACATTTTCACAATGAAACATTTTTTTCAGGATTCTTTGATGAATAGAAAGTTCAAAAGAAGAACATTTACTTTTACATAAAAAAAAAAAAAACATTTTTAATGTTTTTACTGTCAGGTTTGATCAATTTAATGAATCCTTTCTAATGCAAATATATAAAGGGTTTCTAGAAATCTTTAATAGTATACGGTATTCAAAAAAAGAACCTGGTTAAGAGCTTTGCTTGGGGACACAATAATCTCAGTTACACAGCAGGTCCCAGCAATCCAAATGTTTTACCTTCTTTAATAGGACACTTCACAAAAGTGTTTGACATTGTTTGTGGATTACCAATGATTGGGTGTATTTTGATCAGACATATGAATGGTAGGCTACTGTATGATTCTGGAATTTATGTTTACATGGTAATCTGGTTCATGTCCAAAACACCATGGTATTTTCTGGTACTTTGTTGAATGTGAAATGTATATGTTGAAGTGTGAAGAGTGTAGGTGAGTCAATTATTGGAGACGCAGTTGTAAAATATTGTGGTTATGATCTAGAGCGCCCCCTGCTTCCCACACACGAACCGTGCACCCTATTTCCAGCTTCACAAGGTCCCACCCTGGGTCTAATCTAACCCCTTCGGATCTAATCTAACATGTTCGGTCCCCCTAAAACCACAGGGTGTGCACGTGAAACCATACAACCAGCGCTGCACTCATCAATAGATCCATGTAATTTGTATTCATTGCATTATTACCCAACACTGCATCATTACATTAAATATTTATATATTATATATGTCTAATATATTCTTGAACTCCAAAAGCTTTTACCCAATTATTTTTACCTATGCAGTTATATGAGCAGATGTACTCATAATACTAATACTACTATAAATAATGATAATGAAAATGTTAAGTAAATGAATCCAATAACAATTTAGCTTTCAGCGAGTTCAGGTTTCATAATTTTTAACAGTTTTCAGTTGGAAAATGTTTTTGTTTTTCAGTCAATCATTTTAAATTACCTCTTAAATAGCTTTCCCTTTTTAAAACATCTTTCTGTCAGCATTAGCTTTTAATTTAGCTATTTTCAAGAACCCAAAAATCATAAGTTTCTAAATATCTTTCTTGATATTTCAAATGATTTGACTCAAAAGGAATCTGTTGGTAAGTGAACATTTGAAGGGTTTGTTGCTGTTATCCAAATAATATTTGTGATTTTTTTTTTAACCTTCAAAAAACATATTACAAAAATTTCTAACACAGTAAAGTATAATATGGCTCATTTCAGATTTATAAGAAATCAAACGAGTACAGATGCAGCAAAACTGTACATGCATGCAATTTTATCGTCACATTTTTCATATTGTAGTACAACCTGCTCTCAAACAAGTGGTACATTAATGCAACCACTTCAGAGTCTGTATAAACAAGCATTGAAAGTCATGGATAAAAAACCTAATTCTCATCATCATTGTAATAGTTAAAAAGCATAACCTGTTGACTTTTGAAAACTTCCTGTATATGTCTAATGTTGGGTTAGTATATAAGATAATTCATGACTTAACACCACAATCGCTCAAACAGTATGTAACAACAAGCAGACCAGGCTCAAGGTTAACAAGACCTTCCTCTAGAGGGGACTGTTGTGTTAAGTTTCGGTCTACAACTTTTGGACAAAACTGTTTTTCAGTAAAGGCAGCAGGCATGTGGAATTCTTTACCACTGAGTGTCAGAGAATGCAGTACATTAAAAAATTGTAAAGGTAGTGTGAAAATATGGTTGAAGGACAATCAGGTTTGTAGTCATTGAGCTATGAGACACACTGAATGTGGTCAGTATGTTTTTTACTGTGTGTATGGTAAAAAAATCTTTTAATATCAGTTTGTTTATTTTTGTATTTGGATTATTGCTGTGTTTATTATGGTTTCATTGTCATATTTTGCACGCTATTGGTACCTGCCCAGAGACTGCAGATAGGAATTAGCTTTTAGCTAAATCTGTTTCAGTACATATTGTGCAACCTACTGGATAAATCTTTCACTACACTTTCACTGTTTCACATGATACTGTCATCACATGCCATATCATCTCATCTGTTTCGAACGGAGTTAGACCTTTTCTTTGTTTTTGCTAGCATTTGCAGGCTGCTCAGGAAGCGTTACACTGGCATTTTTCAGAAAGAAAGAAGACTGTTTTTTTTTTTTTTTTTTTTTTCAAAAAAGGAGAACTGCAGCCTAAAAGTGCAATGGAAAATAAGTCCAGGAGGAAAAGAAAGTATGCATTATTGATGTATTTACTGATCAACAGCGTACTAGTATTTTCAACTAATTGTTTCATTCATCATCTTCTTGAAGGACTCGTGGCTGCTTCCCATGGTTATGGAGCTGTAGACGTTAGTTCCTTCATCTCAAATGCATTGTCTGAGATAATGTTACTGATAAAATTCTGTTTCTGTTTCATTCTGTTAACAGACATTAAAAAGATTAATGCTATTCTATATAACGTCTCTTCAGGATGTGTTTGGTAATTCCTATCAGAGTCCTGCAACGGGTCGGGTACCCGCGGATACCCGCGGGTACCCGCATAAAAGTGTCTAAAACGGGTGGATTGTAATCATTCCTAAAATTCACGGGCGGGGATGCGGGCGGATAATGAACTCCTTGCGGGCGGGTAGCAGCGGATGAAAAATATATGCAATATTTGTGTCTAAATTGCCATTACACATACGCAACAACGTTATGACCTTTGGACCCATCACGTCACCACTGCGTCAGTGCGACTTTCGTTTATGCTTGCGTTGCATGAGTAGCCATAGGGAGTAGCTATTGATGATTTAAAAGTAAAGTTGGCAAGTGGAGTACGGTATATAAAAGTGTTAAGAACGAGCATACAAAAACATTTCCCAACCTGATTGCACGGAATGTTTTCTCCATCCCAGCATCGAGCGCTGCGAGTGAGAGAGAGACTTTTCCAGCTGGATTTGTAATTCAAGAACGGAGAACGCAACTTAAACCATGTGGACGATATCCTTTTCCTGCACAGTATAACTTAAGGCAAAGTAAATACATAGGATACTGTTTGTGAGCGACAGGCTCAGATAGGTTGTATTTTTTTCTTGTTCTTTTTTTCTTTTCATTAATAGCCAGATGTTTGCGTTATCAGGTTTCATAGCCTATTTAGGTGCCGATGTAGGCTACTTGAATGGCGCAAAACAAAGCACACTTTAGCCTGTTTCATGAGGCTATTGTGATGTTGAGAGAGGTGCGAGATAAAAAAAAATAAAGGACTTTAATTGGAATGATTTTAGCGTGTGTGATTTATCACGGGTCGGGTAACGGGCCAAATATTAACGGGTCTGGGCGGGTGCGGATTTAATTTTGATATTATCACGGGTGACGGGTCGGATCTGGTGCTGAACTTTGCGGGTACGGGCGGGCGCGGGTCTCCAAAAATGGACCCGTGCAGGACTCTGATTCCTATAGATGGATGAATGGATGGACAGACAGACAGAACATCTTTAGAAAAGAACAGTGTTATATTTATTTAGATGTGTTCTTTTTTTCAGAGATGAAAAAGCAGCAGAAATCAACATATTCTTCGAAAAAAGGGTTGATTCTCAAAAAATCATAGCTGAAGTCGAATGTTTGTGTGTGAGTTTAAACGTATTGTACTACATGAAGGACATTCACTGGTGTATTAATGTGTGAAATTACAGAAAGTCAGCTATGAAATAAAACCTACATGCTGGTAAAGTAGTGTCAGCTGAGAGAAACTGTAAATGTTTGTGTACAGCAGAACTGTGTGCAACATGTTATTAAAGGAAGGTGTCCTTCATAACGCCAGGCTGCTCCATCGCAACTTTCCTGCGAGTCGACGCTTCCAGGATCTTTTTGCGTGGCCCCAGCTGGATGCGGATGCCTTTGAGATCATCATCTGAGCAGAGCATCAAGGCTTCAAGATCCAAGTGTTCACGGGTGAACACAGGACCAAAATCCAACAGGCCGATCGACGCCAAGAACGAATCTAAGTGTGAGGTCTCCTCTTCCTCATCCAGACCAATCTCCTCTTCATTCCAAGGCAGTTCTGAATCCTTGTCCAATCCCTCCAGTCCTTCATTCACAGTTTCCAACAACTCTTGACGGACGAGGAACCCAAGGTCTTCTGTGTTACCAATGGGGAGGTCTTCAGGGTCCATGGCCATTTCCATGGAGAAGTTCCTACGGAACACCATTTTCCCAAGACCAGGCCTTTCAAAAATAGACTTCACCTGACTGGCTCCCTCGTCGTCCAATTCTCGCTCGTCATCGTCATCATCATCCTGAATTTCATCCTGCTCATTGAAGACATCAACAAAACCAGGTTTCTCTTGCGAGCCGGTGTCTTGTTTGACAAAAATGACATTGCCATCCCCTTGTCTACTCACTGTCCCTTTGTCCTTCTTCCCAAATTTGCGCTGGAGGGTTCCCTTGATCGTTGAAGGGACCGATCCATTGGTGTCTGCGGCAATGTGTTTGGAGAACTGATCGGCGTTCACGCTGCTCAAGGTACCCGTGCCGGAAAAGGAACTTCCCTCCGAGACCGAGCCGCCACGAGACATCTTGTCCATCTTACTCTGATGTCTCTTCTGTACCCGTTCGCACTGCTTCACTCTGCGCTCGGCATCTTTAGTGGCCTGATCTTTCAGACGTGCTACCCTTTTGGCGTTCTGGCCTGTCTGTTGGGCAGCCGCAGTGTCCAGGAATCGGACAGAGTCCATATGGTCTCGAGAGGCAGCCACGTCCATGGGAGTGTGGAAATCATTGTCCAGAGCGAAGAGGTTGGCTCCAAAGTTCACTAAGAAGCTGACGATCTGCATGTGCCCGTTTGCAGAGGCGTGATGCAAAGGTGTGTTCCCCCAGATGTCACTTTTGTTCGGATCCCCCCTACAAGACAGATAATAATTGAAAATTATTTTTTGATACTTATAATTAATGGTGCTTGCAACACTATTTCTATTTCTCGAAGGATTAAGGGTTTCCCAGACAGCAACATAGTGTCAGTCCAGATTTGGTACACATTGAATCCACGTACCAAATGTGGGCTGGATCTGGGCCGACACTATGTTGCTGTCTGGGTTGTCCATGTGCTTGTACACAGCAAAATCCCCAGTGTTAATCGAACTCTCCTGGTGTACATATAGGTCCATGGACCTATATGTACCCCAGGAGAGTTTGATTAACTGGGGATTTTGCTGTGTACTATGGACATTAATAGCACCTCAAATCATGCTGCTTGTTGAAAAGAGGTGCCGTTAGTTTCCTAAATTATGTGGCAGCAATAAACAGGAGAGGAAATTCCCATTACACTGAAGGAAGGACTTATCCATATCTAGAGAATATCATGGAGATTGGCTCTTTTGACATTGACTATTAAGAAACCACAGAGAACAACCTAAAAACTAACTAGCAGTGCCTTAGCATCCACCCATTAGTAATGAAGTACTTGAGACAGGTCTGAGTCCATATTCTCACGGTCTTGGTTTTGTAATGGATTTTGTCTTGAGTACTTCAACACTACGCATATGTTTTGTGATCTATACCGACTCACGCATATAATCCTACAAAACCAAGCTTTATTCACTCCAAAGGAAAGCATACTCTGTTGAAAAATCCTTTATTGCTGGTCACCAGCATAAGGTAGGCTTTGCATGAGGACCAGCTGCACCAGTTCAGTTTTCCTTGAGAACAGCATTACTATACTGGTCCACCAGTTAGACCAGCAATAAACCAGCATAGGGGAATTGGACTTGACCCACTTCCCCAGACAGCAGCGTAGTGTCAGCCCAGATCCGGGCCACATCTGGTGTACCAGGCGTGGGCCGGAACAGTATGTTGCTGTCTTGGTCTAATCGCAGTCTTGACTCATGCAGGCTCAACCTACTGGACTCGGACTTGAATGAGCTGGTCTCAACTATAACAACCTAGATGTTAGCAAACACTCAGCAATGTTCAGAATTCATCCACAGCACTCTAGTATCTTAAAAATGTAGTTTGTAATTCAAGACGAGGGAATAAAGACCCGTTCACACCAAGGACGATAACTATAACTATCAAGTTTTTTTAATTGTTCTAATTCTATGAGAATAGGGAAGTCCACACCACAGATATAATAATTAAAGGCACAGTGGAATGATATAGTTGGAACAACACTCAAAGAATGATTTTTTCCCCAGCTGATGAGCGATAAAAATATTGACAGCCAATCAGAATCCATCCTGCTTTAAAGAGACAACATATCTGCTGCCTGTAATTAGCGGTATTGTCCATTGGTGTGGATGATAATATAGTTATAGTCATTGATATTGTTCTTCGTCTTAATATGCTTTTTCCTTTTAGTGTGTAATATAGCTGTTTGTGCCTGTAAACAATCTACAGTTACAAGGTACAAAAAAAGTCCACTTCAGATGCCTAAAATGCCTCGTTTGTAGTCCTGCCATTTCATTTTTTCATGACTTAGCCATGTCACCAGAACAGTTGGCTAAATGATTTTTGCTATGACAAGGAGTCAAGTGCTGCATCCCAATTCGCCTACTTATACTACGACCTAAAAGTATGTACTCTTTTTGTGAAGAAAAAGTACATACTTTTGAGTGTGTAGCAAAAGAGTAAGCAAGCTTTGGGACATACTACTTCCTCTTTAACGGACAGCTCTGTCGCGTGCATCCTGTCAGCGTAAACTGCCCTGTCAATCATCTCGTCACAGTTAAAATCCTCCATTCAATCTATTATGATTTCTTACCATTTCGGAGAGAAATGTTGTAATCGTGGGTCTTTCATGCGGAGACTCTCCTCATGTGTTTGCAATTTGAATGTAATGATGCATTTAAAAGTTAATGGCTAAATGTATCTTTACAAAAGTTCACAATGCTGCTGCAGATGCAATTTAATGTCGACAACATTGAACAAATACATTTTCGTCAGGTTAGATACTGATAATTAATCACTCAAACCACTTTATCTAAACCTCTCTACACAACCGCCGGACTCGCGCGTCCTCCATGTCTGTAGTTTTTAAACACTTTTCACTCGTGTTTGTAGTTCTAACCGAATCCTCGCATAGAATCCTCGTCCAACGTGATGGGTTGTGGGCAATATCAGCCGTTAGAGTGCGCATCGCTCTACACTTCGGATTCTGACCGGAAAAAGTAGACCATCCGGGCATCTTTGGAACACTCATTTCAACATACTATGATTTGGGACGTACTAATTCTATTTTCGAATACTATTTAGGACGGATAGTATGCGAATTGGGACGCAGCAAAGGACTTTAGCTCAAACTTATTCAACATTACCGATGTCATAGTTCCCTTCCCATAGATATAATACTGTTTGCAACTGCTAACGAATCCTCAGAAGCTGAAAACCGATTATGGGAAGGGGAATTACATTTCTCACACAAGCTCTAAGCGGTGGACCAATCACAACAGATTGGGCCAGCTGACCAATCAGAGAAGGGTGTTTAGTGTTTAGGGCCAGTTAAAATAGAAGCTGATTTTGGAACCGCATACAAGCATTTTACTAATTACTACCTCTTACTATTTCTGCCATGGAAAGTTATGGTAAAAGTAGTATGAGTAGTATACTAGTATGCGGTTTCGAATTGAGCAAGATTTTCAGGCAGAGAGTGAAAAGAGGCAATGCACAGTAGTATGATTAAAAATTATGATTTTCCAAAAATAAAATGTTAAACATGTAAATGAGCACTTTAAGTCAAATTAGATCAGATCAAACAACATCAAAACAACTACAATCGTTGGCACCTTTCCGACTCATTTGTCCCCAGCAGCAGCAATTAAAATTCCACCCTCACATATTTTCTCGTAACTTATAATGCTTGAAGTTAAACCCATCCAATGAGTTAATATGTAACCGGCTGTAAAATGAAAGTCCAACAGGTCCACCCATAAAATCTCTGATTAAAATATCTACAAGAGCTTATCTCACTGAGAACCATCTGTTCATCAGCGGATGAGGCATACAGTACAAGCGGCACAGGGTGTGAAAAGTATCATTAAAAAGAGAGAGAGGGACATCTTTTAGACTATCCATACCCAGAAACACCACTCACTGGCTTAGTATTCATCACACAGCTCATTTAGAAAGGTGCTTGTATACAGTTTGAGGGCCAACCTTGGCAATCAGTGCTCTTTGAGTGAGATCGGCCCCAATGCTGCACTGAATAAATAAACTCTACCCTGAGCTAATGCTGAATAAACCCTGGAAGGATGAAGAGGCCTTTTGTTCCAGATTTGCATAACTAATTTGGCTGATTAAACTCTTGGCGTCAACTCTGGGAATTTTACAAACAATGTACGCAGCAGATCATGCGAGAAAGAAAGTCAGAGGAGGACACAGCTACCCAGAGAGAAACTAAATAAATGGTGTAATTCTAATAAGCTTTCCTTTTTATCATGCTGAGTATTTCAGTGGAAGGCTATTATATTGATGACGTCCGTTTATGTGTTTTACATGCGAGAGTGATGATTGATTTTCTCATAAAGCAAAACGACTCTAAGGGAACCGCCCAAAGGTCATAAAGCTGGTTTAATCTGGGGAATATGTAATGTATAATAACCCCTTGTGAAAAAGAAGTACACTTTAGCATACTTTTTGAAAAAAAAAAAGAGTACTTATTATTGAAATAATATACTTAAGTGTGAAATGAATGTAATGTTTCTAGACACTTTATTGCATGTTGCAATTCAATTTCAATGTATTTCAGTTTAAGTTTATATTAAATTCAATTAAAAATGTAAATGCTAGGAGGACTTAAGTACATCTTTATATGTAATTTCACAATTACTTTTGTTGTTTTTGAAATATGGTTAAAGTTACTGCTGAATGTACTGACAAGCATTTGTGATCAACTAAAATACACTTTAATGTTATTTCTGTTGAAACTTCTATATCATGTAATTGTGCGTAAATAAGTACATTTAAAATAAATTAACTTTAAATGTGATATTAAATGCTACAGTTTTAATTATAATCAAGTACTTCACATGTGCTTTGTTAGTCAACACATCAAATGTACTTTACAGTAAAACTTTTGAATTTGACAATATTGCAAAGTGCACTTTTTAAAAGTCTACTTAAGTGTGTTAAGAAACAGTCAAGTGTCTCTCTTTAAGGGCACTTAAGTAGCCTTTTGTTTTATTATTATATTATCTTCATACAGTTTTTACAAATTATTTATACTTTTAAGATCTTAAGGACACTACAAGTGCACATTCAATACAATTAAGCACACTTATTTTTCACAAGGTACCCACTGTAATAATGAAAAAATCCTAGATTACAAAAGGATCAAGATTACAGTTTGCTTATATAGTAATAGATTGTTTGCTATGTAACATAGACATCTATGGCCTTCAATAATTAAAAACAGTTATGAGAAAAAACAAAGCATGACAATAACCATTGATGAATCAAATTAAAACTTAAAATAAAACAAAAAATATTCTGGATGAAAGCTCAATGTATAGATTTGATAAAATTTTTAAACCTAGCCATCGGTACACTGAACATGACCAGTATATTCTAGATAAGTTTTGTGTGTTTTCTGAGCTCACCCTCTGCTACATATCAGCTGAAGAGCTTCAATGTGTCCGTGGTAAGCGGCCCAGAGAGTGGGTGTCATGCCGTCCTCATCCGGGGTGTTCAGGTCTTTTCTTGTGGCTTCTTTCAGTAGCTCCAAATAGCCATCAATGGCTGCTTTGTGATATCGTGACATGGCTGTAATAACTATCTCTCTTCTTCAGCAAGTAAACTGTATTTCATGAAGTATTACAGAAGCATCATTGCAGACTCTTCTTGCGTGCTATGTCTCTGCGTCTGAGGGAGGAGAAACTCTGATCGACACGACACCAATGTCACTGTCATAAACTAAAGTCCAGGCTGAGCTGTAATCGTTTACCACACACACGCCATCAGTGTTAGTTTGACAGAGATATAAACATGGACAATTATTTGCTCTTATTGCTATAGTTTTCATCTTAATATTTCAAATGTCAATTTCTTGAAAGAATGTCATGACATGATTTTATAAGTCAAGAAAGTTATTTCTATTTTTTTCTTTCTTTTTTTTTCAATTGAGCAGATGTCATTGTCTTGTTTTCCTGTTATTGTATTTATGACACTTACCCCCTAACACGGCATGCTTTAATTATATAGGCTACGTCTTATAGCCTACACACTGTGTGTGTGTGTGTGTGTAGGCTATAAGACGCAACTATATATATATATAAATATAAATATATATATATATATATATATATATATATATATATATATATATATATATATATATATATATATATATATATGTGTGTGTGTGTGTGTGTGTGTGTGTGTTTTGGGGGGGGCGGGGGGCTTGGGTGGGCTGGGGGCTATAAGAAGTAGCCTATATAATTAAAGCATGCGTGTTATATATATATATATATATATATATATATATATATTTATTTATTTATTTATTATTTTTTTTTATTATTTTTTTTTTATTTATTTATTTTTTTATTTTTTTGGGTGAGAGCTCCAAATCAAATTTCATGGCAGGTCAACCCAGACAGCAACACATTGTCAGCCCAAATGTGTTGCTGTCTGGGAAGTGGGCATGTAGTTTACTAATAATATCAATGTACTAGAAGTATCCTTGTTAGTGCTCTTTCGATACTACATGGGACTAAATTGGCTCTCTTTTTAGTGTATAAAAGTATACTTTTAATTATACTTTAAGTGTTACAGTAAACCTTGAGTACACAACTAGTTTGCAACTAAGTTATTAATTTGTACTGCAACTATTCTGCAAGTGAACTGAGATATACACATTTCTTTGTTTATGAAAAGTACACTTTGAAGTATACGCTCAGTAAACGACTAGTAGTTTTATACTGCAAGTGAACTTAACATCATACGTATAGTTTACAGTTTATATATTATTTGTGCACTTTATGTATACTATTATGTTCCTATTCAGGTATTAATTTTTATATTTGAAATAATAATAATAATAACTTGGACTTATATAGCGCCTTTCATGGTACCCAAGGTCGCTTAACAAAAGTGTGTGTGTGTGTGTGTGTGTGTGTGTGTGTGTGTGTGTGTGTGGGCTGGGGGAGGAGTTAGGGGTCAAAAGACTTCGTGAAAAGAAATGTTTTAAGGTGCATTTTGAACATGGGCAGGGATGGGGCAGAGCGGACTTGGAATGGTAGACTGTTCCAAAGTATAGGAGCAATTGCAGAGAAAGCCCTGTCCCAAAAGTCCGCAACCTGGTGCGGGTGGTGACCAGCATGTCCTTGTCAGAGGACCGCAGGGAACGTGACTGAGTATAGGGATGGAGGAGGTCACTGAGGTATTTTGGTGAGAGTCCATGGAGAGATTTGTAAGTGAGCAGAAGGATCTTGTAGGTGATGCGTGACTTGACTGGCAACCAGTGTAGCTGTTGGATGATAGGAGTGATATGCTGCCAGGGCTTAGTATGGGTTAGAACCCTGGCAGCAGAGTTCTATACATACTGCAGTCTGCTAAGGGCCTTAGTGGGTAGTCCAGACAGGACACCATTGCAGTAATCCAGGCGGGAGGTGATAAAGTCATGAATGAGTGTCTCAGTTACTGAATCTGTGAGTGAAGGCCGAAGTCGTGAGATGTTTCTAAGATGGAAGAAGGCCACCTTGGTGATGTTGTTAATGTGGGACCGGAAAGAGTGGCGTCCAGAATGACGCCCAGGTTGCGCACCTCAGGAGAAGGGGAAATGCAGCAGCCATCCACAACCAGAGCCAGGTCACCAACTTTCCTGAGCAGTGGTGCAGGTCCACCACCATGAGTTCTGACTTATTACTGTTCAGTTTGAGTAGGTTTGTGGTCATCCAGTTCCTGCAAGCAGTTGACAAGTTGTGTGGGTGGGAGCTGGGATGAGGGGTTTGTGCTGATATAAAGTTGAATGTCATCGTAGCGTAGCAGTGGTAATTGAGTCCATATTTACGGATAATCTGACCTATGAACAACAGTGGACCATAGCACAGAGCCCTGGGGTACACCATGGTTGGCGGGTGCTGGATCAGAATTTGAGCCATTTAGGGCGATGAATCGTTTGCGGTCAGTGAGATAGGACCGGAACCAGGACAGTGTTGTGCCTCTGAGGCCGATGAGCTCAGACAGACGGTGGAGAAGGATAGTATGTGAAACTGTATCAAAAGCTGCAGAGAGGTCAAGAAAGATGAGGATGGAGATGAGGCCGTTGTCAGCAGCCAGCAGGAGGTCATTAGTGATTTTGATGAGGGCGGTCTCAGTACTATGGTGTCTTCTGAAACCAGATTGGAGGGGTTCGAAGAGCTCATGGTGGGTCATATGATCTTGAAGCTGGGCAGCCACTGCCCTTTTCAGGATTTTGCTGAGAAAAGGGAGGTTGGAGATTGGACGATAGTTGTTGGGGTCGTCTGGATCTGAGCCTGGCTTTTTGAGAGTGGGGGTGACTGCCACCATTTTAAAGCTGGATGGTACCACACCAGAGTTAACAGATGCATTTATGATGTTTTGCATTGAGTGGCAGAGGATGGGAAGACAGGTCTTGACCAGGGTGGTGGGCATTGGGTCAAGACTGCTGGTTGAGGTTTTGGCTGAGATTACCAGTTGTGTTACTTGATCAGCATCCAGAGGAGAGAAGACGGATAGGTAGCACTGCGGTGAACAGGCAGCTGAGTGGTGAGAATCCTGTTTAAGCAATGTAGGGCAGGGGGTAATTCCAGGAGTCTGGAGCTGCTGGTGGATGGTGTCTACTTTCTGCTGGAAAAAGTCCAAGAACCTGGAGCAGAGGTCTGCTGCATCTGAGGGTTTAGTGGTATCAGGAGGGTGGAGAAGACGGTTGATGGTGGAGAAGAGCAATTTGGGGTGTTTTTGTTGGTTGCTGATAAGTGTGGAGTAATACCTTGTTTTATTCTGGGAAAGTGCTTCTTTGTAATTTTTGACGTGTTCTTTAAATGCTTCATGATGGACAGTGAGGCCAGAACGTCTGTATCGTCTCTCAAGCCTACGTCCCATGGTCTTCATCCTGCGGAGCTCAGGGGTGAACAAGGGCGCAGGACGAGAGAAAGACACATTACGCATGATGAGAGGAGCTATAAAGTCCAGGCTGAGAGAGATGACACGGTTGTAGTGTTCCACCATTCCATCTACTGTTTGGTTGGGGTGGTGGCTGGCAAGATTGATCGCTAAGGAGTCAGATAGCATGGAAGTACACACCTGTTTGATGTTCCTGAACGTGATGGGGCGTTTAGTGCACTGCTTTGGGAGTGGTACAGGGACCAAGAATAAAATAGCATAGTGGTCAGACACAGTCAGGTCAGTGCACTGCAGGTGGAGGGGTGTTATGCCAGCACAGCACACCAGGTCCAGGGTATGCCCTTTGACATGTGTGGGGCCATGTACGTGTTGTGTAAAATTGAAGCAGTCCAGCAGTGATAGAAAATCAGTAGCAAGAGAACAGCTACTGGAATCCACAAGGATGTTAAAATCACCCAGCAGGATAGTAGACAGGGATTTTGGGCAGACAGTAGCAAGTAGTTCAGTGAGCTCTGATATGAAGCAGGCAGAGGCTTTAGGGGGGCGGTAGATTAGGACAACCTGTAGTTGCATGGACCCACTCAACATGAAGTGAACACACTCAAATGAGGTAGTATTCGCTGGACTCTCTTTTACCAGGATGTCGCAAGATGGATAACTGCAAGTCCGCCAACACGGCCAAGGCTGCGAGGCTTCTGGATATAGCCAAAACTTGGGGGAGTGGCATGGTTGAGAGTTATAAACTCTTGCTGGTTCTGCCATGTCTAGACATAAGACGTAAGACATAAAAAATCAAGTGATTTTTCCAAGATGAGGTCATGGATAAGGAGGGCTTTATTATTTAATGAGCGAACATTAAGCAACAGAAATGATGCCCTGGTTATTGCATTGTCAGGGGTGACAGTGTTGTCCACACGGACCAAAGATCGCAGATTTGCATGAGATGGGCGTGGTTTGCATCAGTGATGTCGCCACCGTGACGCATACCAAACAGCTGGGACAGTCAAAGTTTTGTGATGGTAAACAAACTTATGACGGGCAGCCCTATGAATATAGGGATGCCGACGCAGGATATGGAGAGATTTTATCACCTCAAGGCAACTTGGAGATGTATTAGAGTTAAAACTCATGAGTTCCGCTGCGGTATATTTGATGAATGTCATAACCGAGGGGCAGCAAGCAGTTGCTAGCATCCTAGCTCGGTTTACTAATTCCATAGTCTCGCGTAGCCAGACCTTCAGACTGACGGCTGAAGGTCTGGAATTCATAGCAGCTTTCTTTGGCCAAGGCCCGCCCATAAGGCCGTTTGACCGACATGTCAAACAACCAATTACAGTTCGTTTCGTTCAGCGTCACGTTTCGATGCATGGAAATGTCCCCACAACAACAGACCGGCGTGCAACAAGTCAGTCAGCATAGAAAATCATAGAAGGAGAAGAAAACAAGCAGTAAGTCATTGATCTGTTCATGCACGTATAACAACAATGGCGTCTGCATTACCACATCTGATCTGGAGAACCGAACACAGTACTGAATCGGCCAGCTGCGATGTCAGCGTCTGTTGTTTCATGTTTGCCCGCAAACGCGGCTGATATCCCCTTCGCAGTTAGGTACTTCACTTGATCTTCCATAATAGATAGGAGGGGACACACAACTAGTAAAATTGGATCTGCTGGGAATCCTTCTAAATGCTGACAAAGGGTCGGCCATGCTTGGAAAATAATACTCTTCCCAAATCCCATCGGCAAACAGGCTAAAATATCTCTTTTTGTCCTCACTAAGTGCCTCAAACAAAACTCCTGGAGATCTCTTAAAGAGTCTATGGCATGAACCTCGCATACTTTTGAGAATCCTACGTTTAGCTGATCTTGATAAATGCTCATTGTCACTCATGTAAACACAACAGTTTTTCTTCCGCAATCACAAGTCTGCGCTTTGTTTCCCGGCGGACCAAAAATAAATGCGACACTCGCGCCCCCTGGGAAATCCGATAAAATTCAACCAATCAGATGACGACTTCGACATTCCTGAAGTGTTTCCAGTTAAGTGTACCATATGTATCAGACGTTTAGCCAACGTTCCGTGGGCGTGACGTCTGAGGCTGAGACTACTAATTCCATAACGGTGACAGGAGGACCACAGCATAGCGAAGGAAAACGTCTTTTGGATAGCAGTTTCAGTTACCAGCAGAAATGGACCTGACGAGGGATCCACGGTAGGTTACTGTACTTCAGTAGCAGGTGTCATCTGACGGGTTGATGATGTAGAAAATTGCGGCGGTAAGCAGCGTTAGACAGCCGCGACCAACGCAGCAGGACCGAGCAAAACCACAATTATGATCCCGACACTAATGTTAGAGGTGACCAACTTGTTCAGGCTGGTTGTAGAGCATAAAATTCACAATAGCGTCAGTTAACGTTAGATCGGAGATGAGAAGCGGCGACAAGCACGCCAGCGTCTTCTCATTCCTGTGCTTCTGGAAATATATATACCTTAAAGGTAAAGGTAAAATAAATATACCTTCACCTGTACTTTAAGTTGATTTTAAGTAAATTCCTATGGACTACACAAAAATCCACATAATCAGTATGTAAAACTATGTGTGTAAAAAAATATTTGAAAGGCTACTCATTTAAATGTGTAAACACAACCAAGATTAAGTACAAGTATAGACCAAACATACATAAGACTTTTCTGTCAGTTTAAGTTAAGTATAGCCTACTTACTATATTTCTGTGAAGTAGCTACATAAAAAGTAGGGTTAAACTTTATTTTACGATGATGTAGTTACATTGTTACTCAAATAAGTACTGAGTAACATTAATTAACCCTCTGGGGTCTGAGCTGTTTTGGGGCTCTTTAGGTGTTTTGAAATGCCCTGACATTTGTGCTTATTTCAGCTACTTAAAACATACCATTTGCCAACATATAAATTTGCTGTATTCAGTACAAACTCTGCTACAATAATATGTGAGCAAAATGGGTACATGTTTGCATTTTATAGAAAAAAAATATGCGTGGTTAGTACGTTTTGGGAAAAAAAATTCCACCGCAATAAGGCCATTTAACACATATGGAATAGTTGTCCACAATACTTTTAAGTTACTATTCTTGTAGGCTAGAATTTTTACTTCAAAATGAAGTGAAAATCATTCTGACCACTCTTTCAGAAAGATCAATATAACGATTTGAATTTCCTACATCAGTTTTTGGGTCAGCAGTGCTGTATGCGTGGGAGTGTTAATGCCCATGAATATTAATGTGATTTACACCTGGGAAGACTAAAGACACTCCCCCAATGGCTAATGCCCCATCAAGTTGCTGTGAGGCAACCTGAACAAAGAATGAGAGGAGATTCAAAGGTTTTTCAATCTGTTTTATTGTAATTCCTCTATGTGGAGAAACTAAATGTCCTAAATTTGCTCTAAGTAAATCAAATGAGAGTAAAATAAATAAATAATCAGTCAGCTATAAACAAAGCAATTGTGAGCAATAAATAAACCAAAGTAAAGGCAGGTATCTCACAGTAAATGCGTATGCCTCGTTGATGTGGGATCTAAGCAAATCAAATGTGAGCAAAATAAACAAAAGTAAAGGCAGCTCCTTGTTGCTCGTCTGAATGTTTGTCTTGGCCCTCTTTGCCACATTCCTATAAAAATAATAATATTAATAAAGGTTAATAAAAGGTTGATCAAAGTACTATCAGTCAGGGATATCAGGGCAATCAGCATGTTGATAAAACAAAAAATATATAAGCTATTTTATATTAACATTACCAATCAATAATTGTAATATTGTAATATTGAACTTTTACATTATGACGATGTAAACACAATTAGGCTACATTTCATCTGTAAAATATTACGTCTATGCACTTACTCAGTATTATTCTCGATCGCACTGAGAACTGAATGACACCTGCGTGCTCCTCTGCGAGGTGCTGGAGGAGGAGAACGTGACGCACTTTCCTAAAAAACAAAACAAAATAACTGTTAGCATACATTATGTATACAACAGAGTATCTGTTGATGGCCCATATAGAATGAATGCTGATAACACAATCAAAGAAACTGTATTATTATTACCATTATCAATCACTAATTACCATGGATTAATAAAAAGACATTTGTAATTTCACACAAGAATATGAACTTTTACATTATGACGATGTAAACATAATAGGCAACATTTCATCTGTAAAATATTACGTCTCACTCACTCAGTATTATTCTCGATCGCACTGAGAACTGAACGACACCTGCGTGCTCCTCTGCGAGGTGCTGGAGAAGGAGAACGTGATGCAGCCGCACTTTCCTAAAAAACAAAACAAAATAACTGTTAGCATACATTATGTATACAACAGAGTATCTGTTGATGGCCCATATAGAACGCACGCATTTATGATTCACTCAATGAACGGATCGTTCGCGAACGACACATCACTACATTTCAAACATTTACACTGTATTCACAAACAGTGCATAAGGCAGTAAGCATGATAATAAAGTGTCATAGGCTAACCAAAACTGAACATTTGCGATTATGGCCCATATAGACAGCACGCATTTAGGGATAGCCCAGACAGCATTTACATCTGTGCCAGGTCCGTTTTCGAATCAGTAGATTCGCGCAGCAGTCGCACTCAATATGCAGATCTGCACCAACTCTGCGCCAGACTTGTCTGTAGCTTCGACTGTGACAGTCCGTCCGGCGGGTGCGGCGCCGATCCGGGACAGCTGCGCAGACCATACGCGCCACAAATGAACTGAGTCCGCCCGGCGGGTGTGGACCGGATCCGCGCGAGCTGCGCAGACCAGACGCGCGGGCGCGCCACCCTGCATAAACCCGCTGACAAGAGTGAAGATGAAGACTGCAGGCTGCACCATCTTTGCTTATTGG
Organism: Chrosomus eos; assembly: GCA_036326025.1. Classification (NCBI taxonomy): domain Eukaryota; kingdom Metazoa; phylum Chordata; class Actinopteri; order Cypriniformes; family Leuciscidae; genus Chrosomus; species Chrosomus eos. The sequence goes on from CM070821.1 coordinate 43,243,707, forward strand.
TAAGTGCATTATTCAAGTATAATTTAGTATGTAAGTTACATTATACAAGTAAACTGGTGTATGTCATGTTAGTCTGTTACATAATTAGCGTGCTATATTAAAAATAAAAGTTTACAAACGAAACACTGACATTCTGACAACCCGAGACGTGTCAGATAAGCTGGGTAGTATAGCAGGCGGTTAGCTGGTAGTAGGCCTATAGGTTCTTTTAAACACCCACAACTAATGCGAACATAGGCTTTAAGGCTGAATCGGTGATATTTGCTTATTATTCACCAAAATTGCTGAATATCGTGTCCATTGTGTGTTAGCTGCAAAATCGTATAACGTTAGCCATAGTGCTAACGCTAACGTCACCAGCGGTGACCGCAGCCAAGTTACTGCAACAATAACAAATTAATGACTTCTCACGTCCAAATACATTCAACTAGTTTGACGTCAGTACCATATCAATTCTCACTGTATTATACCGGCTGTAGAGTGCGACATTATGATTATGTCGATACGTAGCTATCAAACTATCTGCATATACTGTTGCTTACCTCGAGTCCAGTTCATGTTACAAAAATAGATAAACCATATTACCCGTCTTCTAAGCCACTTCGATGTGCTTATTTTATTAATTTGTTAAACAAGCTGTTTGTAAAATTATTTTTTCATTGTGTTCACATATTAGATGGAGAAATAATTACAGAGGGATTTATGGATATCTACTTTTGTTATCCTGTAAATCAGAATATTGTCTATGAATATGTTGCCCATATCTCTCTATCATTTATCAATCTTTTACTTCTCACTAATTTAGTCTTTTGTTTCCACAGGTGGGAATGCTGGCCTCCATCGGTGGAAGAGATACAAAAAACATCATAACCAACCAAGGCCATTATTGTAAGTATTATATATAGATGCCTTTCACTTTACTTAATCACCACTCACTACTCTATGAAGGTAAAAGAGTATAAAAACTCAAGAGCACATAGATGTGAATTTGAGAACTTGTACAATAATATTCATACTTGTACGTGAACATTTACACTCACAGCTCCAATGTGAAAACCTGTAAAATTAAAATCTGAAGTCGAATGTTGAAATTTGCACTCGCAGTCACAAACTTGTATTCTGAATTTGAAGCTGCAGACAAGTGTTCACAAATGTGTAAAATGCCATTCACATAAATACAATGACAGATACAAACTTATTTTTCAACATTCAACTTCAGATTTTAATTTTACAGGTTTTCACATTGGAGCTGTGACTGTAAATGTTCACGTACAAGTATGAATATTTATTGTACAAGTTCTCAAATTCACATCTACGTGCTCTCAAGTTTTGATACTCTTTTACCTTAATACTACTCACTCCACACCACTTTAGTCACATTTATTATTATTTATTTGTGCAAGCATTTTACTAAAACGTCATGTAATAAAGAATCTTTGAATATTGAATCTAATATTTACTCTTTGTTTCTTTGCTTTGTGTGCTTTTTGTATGTCTTACAGGAGCAGTGAGGAAGAATCGCATGTCTTTAACAACTTGTGAGCAATGAGTTTAAAATAAAAGTTTTTTGAAAATTACAAATTGTGTGGGTGTTTGTGCCTTAATTGTCTGATAGCCTAAATATGAATCACAGACCAGGGCCAGATGAGCCCCAGATGTAAAATATGAGTCACGGATCAGGGCCAGATGAGCCCCAGATGTAAAATATGAGTCACGGATCTGGGCCAGATCTGCACCACATGTCATGGCATTAATAACTGTACTGGGCCAGTGCTGGCCCAGATCTGTCTCTGATCCGTAATTCCAACCTGTTCCGGTATTGGGCCGTTGGAAAGAATGAGCCCGGCCCAGGTCCGTTTAGCGGATCTGCGCCAAATGCTAATGAAGACCTGGCCCAAATCTGGCCCAAATACATTTTGCTGTCTGGGAGGCTACACAATAACCGGATTGTTCGCGAACGAACGACACATCACTAACTTACAATTCAAACACACCTGTACTCACAAACAAGTAGGCCTATTTAGCATGATAAAGTGTCATAGGCTAACCAAAACTGAACATTTATATATGGGCTAACATATATTGTATTTAGACAGTAGCCTATCACGTATTTTACCGGAGTCTGAAATATATTTCTATCACATATAACCTAGCAGTTACTCGCAAAAAAAATGCATTACACATAGGCTAAGGCAGTAGGCTATTTTAGCATGATAAGTAGTCATGGGCTAAACAAAACTGAACATTTATATGTAAAAAAATATATTGTATTTAGACAGTATCACATATTTTACCGGAGGCTGACATATTTCACTAAATCATAACCAAGTTCGAAAACAAAATGCAAGCATAAGGCAGTAGGCTATTTAGCATGATAATCAGTGTCATAAACTTATCAAAACTGAGTGAAATATATGTAGCAGCTAGGCTAATATAGCTTACAAATATGTTTAGAGAATATCACATTTAAAAAGTTTACACGAGCGTACACGAATAGGAATATTGTGAGGCAAACTTTCCTGTGTAAAAAGCTAACCAAAACTAGGCAAAATACAGTATGAAAATTCATTTGAGCTCGATATGATCAGAAAAGGAATTACATAAACAACTTACTCCGAACGTATCCCCGGCGGGGTTGGTCGTCCGAGTTGCAATCTTTCTCTGGGTAAAAGTTATTCCCCGCTGTCCAGTGTCCAGAATCATCTGAAGGGCCTATGTGCTGCCATCCTCAAAACGCGATGAACTATCAGTGAATCTGAAGAAACTTTGTGTTGTTATGGCATTGATCGCCGGGCGTGTCGCATGTGCCATAGATCACCTATTTACCATGTGAAAAGCGCTGGGGGCGTGGCGATCTCAGCTGATTACAGATAATGAGGGGAGCACGAAAAAACTGTAACTCTCCTTGGTTCAAATGGTTCTCCTTCAAATGGATTACATAAACTGGAAATATTATTTTTTTAGTAACTTCATTTAAAAGAAGACAATCTCAGCTACATAAAGAGACATCTCTCGTATCTCTGTGACAAGTATTGACAGAGTTACAGTTATTTTTTCGGACGCGTTTCAGAATGGACTTCACTGACAGAGAGAACCCAGCAAACATTTGGACGTGTAATGACCGTTGAAAAGACGTCCGTCCGACACGTCCCATCATGGTTGAAAAATAGTTCCAAAATGAAAGTTGAACCGACGTCTTTGACGTCATCTGGCCGTGATTTCAACGTCTTTTCTGGCCGTGAATTCCACGTCTCTTCAGCGCGTCACAGGACGTCTAAATGCGTCGTCATTTGGGTGTTTAAATGTGTTGCTGCATAATTTAAGTGTATATATAAGCCTGCATTTAAAATAACCACACACATATTGTGTAACATCGTGAAAGACAATCAAGTCTTGAGGTTTACACATCTTGACAAAGGTTCTAAAAGGCTCCAAAATTTGTCCCGTCGGACCTGACCGTCAATAAAACGTTTTAATCACGTGTACACATCACAAACAAGAACACATTATTTGTGGATATAAGAAAAAAGCAGCATGTTCTGATTTAGCCAGCATTTAATTGATCTTGAACAGCCTATATTTCTCTTATTTTTTTCAATGTTTAACATTTGTTAACCAAACTAAAATACAAATTACAAAATACTGAATTATTATATAAAGGGATAGTTCACCCAAAAATTTAATTTAAATTATTTCATTTACTCAACCTCATGTTCCAAACCTGTATGAGTTTCTTTCTTCTGCTGAACACAAAAGATGATATTTTGAAGAATGTTTGTAACCAAGCAAATAGAGCAACCATTGACTACCATTATTGGAGAAAGATTATTATGGTAGTTAATAGGAAGCGACATCTGCTTGGTTACAAACATTCTTCCAAACATACAGGTTTGAAACATGACATGAGGTTGAGTAAATAATGACAATTTTCATTTTTGGGTGAATTATCCCTTTAAACACATTGTTTGGCTCATTTTTTTATCCACCAGCTCTTCCTGGAGTGTGTTTCAGGTGTTCTGTCATTGCTGCATCAATTTCAGAGTCTGTAGCATTTGGGCTCCACCTCTTCACAGCATCTAAGGGAAGAGAATTATATATTTTAAATAAATACAATTCTAAATTTGAGGTAAATGATCTGCATTTATTTTCAAAATATTTGTATGGTCTACAGCTAAAAAAAAAAAAAAAAACAAGGAACAAGATGAATGAATCATGAATGAAACATTAGAAAAAGGTAATCAACATGCATTACATTTTATTTTATTTTTATAAAAGATTTCTTTTATCTTCAGCAGTTACTGAATCTTAACTTCAGCAGTTACTGAAAACATACATGTTAAAATCCAACTAAACATTTCATTCCAATTCAGATAATTTACTTTCTGAAAGAAACTCTCAAAAGGCTACATTAATAAGTTACAGTAATGACTTTGACTGTATAATTAAACAATACTTTATACTATGGTACCGTTGTATACGTTCAAAGTAACTTTTAGCCTACTGGCTAATTTTAGCCAAACTCAGTAAATTTCAGTTGACAATGTATGTGGGCATCATTTCTTTCGGTTCATTCATGTCAAACAAGTAAAACTCAAGCACGTTTTCTTATATTACAAAATGTACTTACCCAACATTAGATTTTTAATAATATCGACACAACTCCCTCCTCTCTCCTCGGGGTTGTTCAAAGTTCCAGAATCTATGAGAACGCCTTAACATCTCGCGAGATAATCTATCCCATCACAGGATTTTGTAATATCGCGAGATGTTTTGTTATTACATTTTGGCAGCACAGTTTATGGTTTTGGCAGTGGTGGAATGTAACGAAGTAAAAATACTTCGTTACTTTACTTAAGTACATTTTTCACGTATCTATACTTTACTTAAGTAGAATCAATAGTGCATACTTTTTACTTTTACTTCGTTACATTTTGCAGAAATTATTATACTTTCTACTCCATTACATTTCTACAATATTCTGTTACATTTTCGTTACATTTTCTGAACAGTTTTTCCTGCCAAAACGTCATCCTGACCGTCCGTTATTCGTCGCACGTTTGTCTCACCAGTCAGTGAAGTTTGGTTTCCATATCAACCCGGTCACACTAAATGCGTCTCTATAGCACGCAGTGTTTATCGTGCAATTTATACGCGAAAATTATTTTATTTCCGTGCATATGGTGGGTAGGTTTAGTAGTGGTAGTAGTGGTGTGGGGTGTTGTGTATTATACGTTTGGTTAGGATTAGTATGGCAAGCCAAGAGGTTCAGAATTAGGCCATATTAATCGCGTTTACAGCCAAACGCCGTCAAATAGGCCTACTAGTATTTATAGCAAGGATATGGTAAGCTTGATGTGTGTATTGCCTAATTGCAAGCTTGTTCAGAAATGGTGACAAAAAATTAAAAAATAAATCCATCATTATTGAACATCATTATAGGAGAAGGCTATTAGGTTGAATGAGTTAGAATTAACTGTTTTAATAATCATTATAATATACATTAAGAGAAAAAAATGTTATGCAAGTACTTTTACTTTTAATACTTAAAGTACATTTAAAATCAGGTACTTTTTACTTTTTACTTAAGTAGGATTATCATTGTGGTACTTCTACTTTTACTAAAGTAAATATGTCTCTGGTTATTTGTACTTTTACTTAAGTACTGAGATTCAGTACTTCTTCCACCACTGGGTTTTGGCCAACTCAGACGTAAATTGTGACCGGGTATATTTCTGTTTTACATGATGTATATGCATACATTCCATAAAAAATAACAACGAATATATCAGGTAGGCTACAAGGCAGCTTTGCAATCACGTACCCACACTGGGCACTTTGTGATTATAATTTTTTTAAACAAGATAAAGAAAATATATTTACTTTGTATACAAATCGTGTATTTCATAAAGATAATTCCTGATATTTTTTTCTGTCTTGCTAGACTGTACGTGCAAAAGACGTCAGTGGACGTATATCCACACAGCCTGACGTGTAAAGGACGTCAGTGGACGTCTTCACAACCTCTTTAAAACTACTCGGGCAATTAAATTAATTATTGCAGTATTAACCATGCAAGGATTAAGCACAGCTTTTGCATATTTCACAAGGATTTCATAGAGGGTCATTCTGGACTATAAATGCACGTGGAACAGACGTCGCCAGGTGACGTCCTCTCACCCGATGCACTATATATTGAACTACGTAGCTAAAAGTTAAAATAACAATTATACATGCAACTGTAGACATGTACAAGTGTATCTGAATGCATTTTTAGGAAATGTTCTGTGTTACATATTTTTACCGATTTATGCCGTCATACCGCAACTATTTTTGGCCAGGGACACGACGTTGCCGTCGACCAATGTTTGCTGGGAGGGAAAACGCCATCATGTTATTTTGTTCCAAACTTTCCATAATTAAACTGGTTACAACGTTGTCGCTCCGGAAAACAAATGGTGGCCCGTGGTGAAAAGTGCAGTTAAGGGCATGATTAAAAATAAGATCCCCTTCCTACGTCAGAAGGGGGGGTGAAAATTTTGATTGGGCTTTTTTTTTGACATGCTGAAAGAGAAAGGCTTACCAACCCAAAGTTAATGTGTTGGTAGATGCACCGGGACCCGATTATAGCGCTTAAACACGGAAAAAGTCTGATTTTCATGATATGTTCCTCTTTAACACAGTCGTGTGAACCGGCTCACTGTGTGGGGTTCAAGTGTTTTAAAGGGAGGTTTTGGCTTTTGAGACATTCTGAAGAGGGGGTGGGATCTCACGCTTTCAAAGCTAGCTTGCCATTGCTCAAACGAAAAACTTACGAATTGCTGTGAGATTTTCCAGAAGTTTAAAAAATGTATGAATTTAAACAAAGATTTAACGTAACTCAAGTGCTTAACTCCATTAACGAGAGGGGCATATTTTTAAATGTATAAAAAGTGGAAAAACCACCATTCAAAATAATTTAGTTAACTTTGCTTACACTCTCCTTAAACTTTTGTGAGCATAGTCTGCGGAAGGCACTTATACACCCCAAATATGTGCGGGGAAAATTGCGCATGCAATTTCAGTGCCCATTTTGTGCGAAGATGAAAAGAGGGGCTTTCATTACAAGACATCTTGCACGTGTTTGGGTCTTGGTGAGTGATTTTTTTTTTACTTTACAATTTTCCCTCCGAAACAAGAAGAAGTCTACCAAAGGTGATATTTATTTGGTCATAAACAGGGAAAGATATCCCAAACATTCAATGGTTAAATCAGCACACTAACTTATGCATAGCCACATTCCTTAATGACCCCCATAAGGCATGAGGACCCCCCATATGGCCAGAACATTACCATCAGGGTGAGTTTGGTGACAGTTTTCAGCACACAACTGCAGGCTTGGGCGTTCGGCGCCAGGCTTCACTGGGGCTTGGCTGTTCACGAGAGGGCTTCACTTGAGCTTGGACGGGTCGCCGGCAGGCTTCACTGGAGGCTTGGACGGTTCGCCGAGGGCTTCACTGGAGGCTTGGACGTTTCGCCGGAGGGCTTCACTGGAGGCTTGGACGGTTCGCCGAGGGCTTCACTGGAGGCTTGGACGGTTCCCGGCAGGCTTCACTGGAGGCTTCTCTGGTAGGATTGGACGGTTCGCCGACAGGCTTCACTGGAGGCATTCACAGAGGATTGGACGGTTCGCCGACAGCTTCACTGGAGGCTTCACTGGAGGCTTGGATGGTTCGCCAGAAGGCTTCACTGGAGGCTTGGACGGTTCGCCGACAGGCTTCACTGAGGCTTGGACGGTTCGCCGGCAGGCTTCACTGGAGGCTTGGACGGTTCGCCGGCAGCATTCACTGGAGGCTTCACTGGAGGCTTGGACGGTTCGCACGGCAGGCTTACACTGAAGGCTTCACTGGAGGCTTGGACGGTTCCCGGCAGGCTTCACTGGAGGCTTCACTGGAGGCTTAAGCGGTTCGTCTTGCTTCTCCGTGTTCACAAGTTTCAGACCTTTCAATATAAAGTCTCTTCTACTGACTGACTCACACACTCATAAAGACAAGTTTTGCCACCATCTAAAGGCGAAATAATGTTCCCTGTTCAGAAGGGGACGATCCTTTACACAAGCTTCGGTTACTCCGTCAATAACAAAACTAGCAAATTTCAAAAATAAGTAGCTGAGTGCAGCCTCTGAGGAAGAAGTTGCAACTTTTAGAATTAACTGGACATCTCTGAATCGTTAGTGATACAGTTATGTAGGCTAGTTGTTGTGGAGTTACATTGATTCACCTCATCAACTTGCATGTGCCATCATGTTTAACTTTTTCACAAAGTTGACACAGTTCCCTGAGTCTTTATCTGTGACATTTTTTGGTCAAATAATGCTCTGTGCAGCCAACACAGAACAGTTTGCATGCTTTGCTCCAACTTTTGCCATAGCGTTAGAACTGGCTACACAGTTGTCGCTCGCGGAAACCAAATGGTGGCGCATGGGTGAAAAAGTGCAGATTAAGGGGCAGTAATATTATAATAAAATCCCCTTCCTATGTCAGAAGGGAGTGAAATCTGATGGGCTTATTTTTGACATGCTTGCAGAGAAAGGCTTACCAACCCAAAGTTAATGTGTTGGTAATGCACCGGGGACCCATTATAGCGCTTAAACACGGAAAAAGTCTGATTTTCATGATATGTCTCCTTTAACACAGTCTGTGTGAACGCCTCACTGGTGTGAGTTCAAGTGTTTTGAAGAGGTGTGGCTTTTGAGACATTCTGAAGAGGGGTGGGATCTCACGCTTTCAAAGCTAGCTTGCCATTGCTCAAACGTAAAAGACTTATGAATTGCTGTGAGATTTTCCAGAAGTTAAAAATATGTATGAATTTAACAAAGATTTAACGTAACTCAAGTGCTTAACTCCATTAACGAGAGGGGCATATTTGAAATGTGTATAAAGTGGAAAAACCACCATTCAAATAATTTAAGTTAACTTTGCTTACACTCTCCTTTAACTTTTGTGAGCATAGTCTGCAGAAGGCATTTATACATCCCCAATATGTGCGTGGAAAATTGCGCATGCATATTTCAGTGCCCATTTGTGCGAAGATGAGAAGAGAGGTCTTTCATTACAAGACATCTTGCACGTGTTTGGTCTGGTGAGGTGATTTTTTTTTACTTTTTTACAATTTTCCCACAGAAACAAAGAAAGAAGTCTTACCAAAGGGTGATAATTATTTGGTGATTAAACAGGGAAGATAATCCCTACATTCAATGCTTAAAACAGCACACTTAACTTTATGCATAGCCACATTCCTTATGACCCCCCATAAGGCGATGAGGACCCCCCATATGGCCAGAACATTTACCATCAGGGTGAGTTTGGTGACAGTTTTCAGCACACACTGCAGGCTTGGGCGGTTCGGCGCCAGGCTTCACTGGCGGCTTGGGCTGTTCGCACGAGGGCTTCACTGGAGGCTTGACGGGTCGCCGGAGGCTTCACTAGGAGGCTTGGACGGGTCGCCGGAGGCTTTCACTGGAGCTTGGACGTTCGCCGAGGGCTTCACTGAGGCTTTGGACTGTTCGCCGAGGGCTTCACTGGAGGCTTGGACGGTTCGCCGGAGGGCTTCACTGGAGGCTTGGACGGTTCGCGGAGGCTTCACTGGAGGCTTCACTGGAGGATTGGACGGTTCGCCGACAGGCTTCACTGGAGGCTTCACTGGAGGATTGGACTGTTCGCCGACAGGCTTCACTGGAGGCTGGACGGTTCGCCGGCGGATTCACTGGAGGATTGGACGGTTCGCCGCAGGCTTCACTGGAGGCTTCACTGGAGGCTTGGACGGTTCGCCGGCAGCTTCACTGGAGGCTTGGACGGTTCGCCGGCAGGCTTCACTGGAGGCTTGGACGGTTCACCGGCAGGCTTCACTGGAGGCTTGGACGTTTCGCCACAGGCTTCCTGGAGGCTTCACTGGAGGCTTGGACGGTTCGCCGGCAGGCTTCACTGGAGGCTTAGGCGGTTCGACTCCCGGATCACTGAGGATTCGGCAGTTCACTGCAGGAGTCAGCGGTTCGGCTGCAGGCGTCACTGGAGGATTCGGCAGTTCGGCGGGAGTCGTCACTGGAGGATTCGGCAGTTCGGCTGGAGGCGTCACTGGAGGATTCGGCAGTTCAGCTGGAGGATTCGGCAGCTCGGCTGGAGGCGTCACTGAGGATTCGGCAGCTCGGCTGAGCGTCACTGCATGGATACAGATAATACGCTTTAGTCAGTCCGTTTAGCTGAATCCTCACAGATATACAGCATAAAACACGAATTGCAAGTTTCTTATTTTAAGTATAATCGTAATCTATTAATATTGTAAAGCCATCCGGTGCTGGTTCGGCTGAATACTTTGACACAGAGAACGTAAAGTAATTAAATCAAACAAGACAAACGGAAATAACGAGGAAAGCCAACCAAACACGAATATAATATATCAATTACCTGTATATGGAGACCGTACACTGATGTCCACATCCATTGCTGCAGCATTTTCTCATTGTTCGGACAGTCACTGTCATAGTAACACAACTCTGCACACATTCCTGCTCCAGACTTTGTGCTTGGGCACCTCCCCCTGGCTTTGCTGTTATACAGACACATGACAGAGAAACCCCATACTGAATATGAATGCCTAGGTCGCCGCTTAAAAAATAAAGTTTTTCAAATTTTGATCGGAGTATTTTTTACAGAAAATTCAGTCTTTCTAAGTTCGATTTCACGTTTGCAATTGTGAAGTTTACTAGCAATTTCTGAGGGAAAAAATTGCTAACACAAATTTTTTAAACGTTTCCCTTTTGGGAAAGGGCTATAGCATCCATCATTAATTAAACTCACTGAAAACAGGGGGCAGCACGCACGCCAAGGAAATTGACAGCATTTGTGTCCTCCAAAAGCAGTCTCTATCACGAAGACATCCTCGACGGGAGGCACGACGGCCAGCACCCGGACACTGACCGGGACACTAAGAAAGGGGTTCAAGAGGTAGTTTTGGGGAGCCCAGGAAGTGCTGTAATGCTTTTTCAGCATTTGCAAGCGGGGGTTTTTGCAATAGGTCCTAAAAAATTTAAATATAAATTCACTTTATCGTTTTCAAATAAAAGTAGCTTGACATAAACCATTTATCACTAAATGGTTCAAGTAGTTTCAAAACCTATATTGGGAGTAATAGGGCAATGCTGATAGAAAAATGCCCATCAGTAAATATTTCATTTGGTGTTAAGTGTACGTCTTCAAAATGGTTATGCCCCCCCTACCCCTCATTTCAAGCATTTTAATGCTCACAACACAAAGTTATAGCCCTCCATGTTATGGTAGGTATAAAGGCCTAAATGTTGGGGAAAAAAAACATAAAAAGGGAAGTTAAAAATCGGATTGATGTTATAGTAAAATTGTTAAATATAAAATTAGTGTTTTGTTTACAGTAAAACCAAACAATCAAATGTAGGATTTTTGTTTAATGAAATAAATGCATAAACTTATACTTTTGATATTATACCTCGTTTATTTTTGAAACTAAACCAGGACAAATTAAACTCCACTGGGGTCGACTGTATTTTTGTAAACCAATATTGCTGAAGGGGTCCAAGTATATTTGTAAGGCACTTTTTGGGTGTGTAATAAACAAAAGAGCTTTCCCCAGGGACCCCAGCGTTGTTGGCTAAAACATCCGACAGACACAAAAAAACAGCACTAACGCAATACATCGACGCACCCCTCGTGACCTGCGCGATCTCCAAAACTCCTAGAAGAGCGCTAAATTTGTGAGTAGTAGGGGGGGGGAACACAAAATAAACGAAAAAACCGTGTCACTCTGCGTCAAAAATAGTGAACCCCACAACAAACGCTTACAAAAAAAAAAAAAAGGGTTTAAAAATATTCTTGAAAAAACACTTTTTAAAACCAAGGGAACTCCAACCCGATGAATCTCACCGGGTTAGTTTTCTAAGCCAAATTTTGAAGCCCCGTTAGTTGTTCAGGGGTTTGTTTAGGGTTGGACGTCAAAATAATTTACAGTTGGGAATGATTGAGGTTTCCAAAAGAATCTGCAGGGGTCAGGGGGGTACAGCGACAATGGTACAAGTCGGAGTATACCAAAATTTTTAATCGAAATAAAAACGTCTTTAAAATGTCCACTCAATACTTGTTTTTAAACATTTGGGGGGTTTTTCCCGTCCCCCTGACACACTGGGCATTTTCCATTGCATTTGTTTTCGTGTTCACAAGTTTCGACCTTTTAATATAAAAATCTCTTCTACGACGACTACCACTCTAAAAGACAAGTCTTTGCCACCAAACAAAGGGGAAATAATGTCCCCCGTTCAAAGGGGACGATTTTAACAAACTTGGGTTTCTTCAAAAAGCAAAATTTCAAAAATAATAGGGATGCGCCTTCGGAGGATGGGAAGAAGTTGCAACTTTTAGACTTAACCCGGGCACCGAATCGTTTGTGGATAAAGTTTGTAGGTAGTTGTTGTGGAGTTATTGATTCACCCCTCAACTTTGCTGTGCCTCATGTTTAACTTTTTCCAAAGTTGACACAGTTCCCTGAGGCTTTATCTGTGAATTTTTTGGTCAATAAGCCCGTGCAGCCAACGACAAAATTTTCATGCTTTGCTCAGTTTTTCCATGCGTTAGAATGGTTACCGTTGTCGCCGCGGAAAACCAAAAGGTGGCGGCCGGGGGTGAAAAAGTGCAGATTAAAGGGGGAGTAATTTATAATAAATCCCCTTCCTACGCAGAAGGGAGTAAATCTGATGGGTTTTTTTTGACATGCTTGCAGAGAAAGGCTTACCCAACCCCAAAATTTTTTGTGGTAATGCACCGGGACCCCCATTAAGCCTTAAAAAACGGAAAAAAATCTGATTTTCTGAAAGTTCCCTTTTAAACGTTGTGTGAAGGCCATGGTGTTTTTAAGGTTTTGAAGGAGGGGTGGTTTTTTTAAAATTTGAAAAGGGGGGGGGGTCTCACGCTTTTAAAGCTGCTTGCCCTTGCCAAAAATAAAAAACTTCGAATTGCTTGAGATTTTCCAAAGTTAAAAAAAAGTATGAAAATTTTAAAAAAGATTAACTAAATCAGTGCTTAATCCATTAAGAGAGGGCTATTTTTAAAAGGTATAAAGTGGAAAAACCACCATTCAAAAATAATTTAGTTAACTTTGCTTACATCTCCTTAACTTTGTGACATAGTCTGCAGAAGGGATTTATACTCCCAATATGTGCTGGAAAATTGGATCATATTTTTGTGCCCATTTTTTTTGCGAAGTGAAAAGAGAGGGCTTTTATTACAAACATCTTTCACTGTTTGGTCTTGTGATGATTTTTTTTTTTTAAATTTTTTCCACAGAAACAAGGGAAAAAGTCTTCCAAGGGGGATATTTATTTTTGGTGGAAACAGGGAAAAATATCCCCTACTTCAATGGTTAAATCACACCTTAAATTTATGCATAGCCACATTCCTTATGACCCCCATAAGGCGATGAGGACCCCCCTATGGGGGGGGGGGGGGGGGGGGAACATTTACCTAGGGTGAGTTTGGTGACATTTTCAGACAACTGAGGCTTGGGCGGTTCGGCGCCCGGGTTCCTGGCGTTGGGTGTTCGCCCGGGGGGCTTTACTGGAGGTTGGACGGGCGCCAGGGGCTTTACGGGGTTTGGGCGGTTCGCCGGGGCTTCACTGGGGGCTTGGAGGTTCGCCGGAGGGGGTTCACTGGGGGCTTGGGCGGTTCGGGGGGCTTCATGGAGGGGTTCAGGGGGATTGGATTCGCCGACGGGTTCCTGGGGATTGGACGGTTCGGACAGGGTTTATGGGGGCTTTAGGGGGCTTGGACGGGTTCGCCCGGGGCTTTACTGGATTGGAGGTTCGCCGAAAGGCTTCACTGGGGTTGGACGGTTCGCCCGGGGGCTTTACTGGAGGATGGACGGTTCCCGACAGGCTTTTGGAGGGTTGGCGGTTCGGGCAGGGTTCCTGGGGCTTGGACGGGTTTGCCGGCGGCTTCAGGAGGCTTGGACGGTTTTGCCGGGAGGTTCCCCGGGGCTTGGACGGTTTGCCGGAGGTTTCCTTGGGGGCTTCACTGGGGCTTGGCGGTTTGCCCCGGAGGGGTTCAAGGAGGCTTGGAGGTTCGCCGGAGGGTTCACTGGAGGGCCCCTGGGGGCTGGGAGGTTCGCCCGGGACTTCACTGGAGGCTTCCTGGAGGCTTCGGGGTTTGATCCCGGATACTGGAGGATTCGGGAGTTTTAGCTGCAGGATTCAGCGGGTTTGGGGTGCCGGGTACTGGGGATTGGCAGTTAGCTCCGGACAGGGGTTTGGTGCAGGGTATGGAGGATTTGGGAGTTCGGCTGGATCTACTGGAGGGTTTGGCAGTTCGGTGGGGGTGCAGGAGGATTCGGCCGTTTAGCGGAATCCAGTCACAGATATACAGCATAAAACACGAATTGCAAGTTTCTTATTTTAAGTATTAATCGTAATCTATTAATATTGTAAAGCCATCCGGTGCTGGTTCGGCTGAATACTTTTGACACAGAGAACGGTAAAGTAATTAAATCAAACAAGACAAACGGAAATAACGAGAAAGCCAACCCAAACACGAATATAATATATCAATTACCTGTATATGGAGCCGTACACTGATGTCCACATCCATTGCTGCAGCATTTCTCATTGTTCGGACAGTCACTGTCATAGTAACACAACTCTGCACACATTCCTGCTCCAGACTTTGTGCTTGGACACTCCCCTGGCTTTGCTGTTATACAGACACATGACAGAGAAACCACATCACTGAATACTGAATGTCTAGGTCGCCGCTTAAAAAATTAAAGTTGTCAAAGATGATCGGAGTAGTTTTTACAGGAAAATTCAGTCTTTCTAAGTTCGTAGTTTCACGTTTGCAATTGTGAAGTTTACTAGCAATTTCTGAGGGAAAACTTGCTTATACACCATTTTTTTCAGCGTTTCTTTTGGAAGGTCTATAGCATCCATCATTAATTAAACTCACTGAAAACAGGAGGCACGCACGCACGCCCACAGGGAAATTGACAGCATTTGTGTCCTCCAGAGCAGTCTCTATCACGAAGACATCCTCGACGGGACGGCACGACGGCCAGCATCGCCGGACACTGACCGGACACTACAGAAGAGGATTCAAGAGGATAGTTAGGGGAGACCAGGAAGTGCTGTAATAGCTTGTTTCAGCATTTGCAAGTCAGGGGTTTTGCAATAGGTGCCTCAAACTTTAATATAATATTCACATTTATCAGCTTCAAATCAAAAGTAGCTTAGACATCAACCATTTATCACTAAATGGTCTCAAGTAGTTTCAAAACCTATAGTAGGGCGAGTAATAGTGCAATGCTGATAGAAAACATGCACATCAGTAAATATTTCATTTGGTGTTAAGTGTACGTCTTCAAAAATGGTTATGCCATCCCCATGACCTCCCTCATTTCAAGCATTTTAATAGGCTACACAACACAAAAGTTATAGCTCTCCATGTTATAGGTAGGCTATTGAAGGCCTAAATAGTTAGGGAAAACAAAACATGAAGCAGAAGATTAAAATCAGGATTGATGTCTATGAGGTAACAATTGTGTAACCATATAGCATTAGTGTTCTTGATTTACAGTAAAACCCAAACAATCACTAATGTAGGATTTTTGTTTAATGAAATAAATGCATAAACTTATGACAGTTTTGCATATTTATACCTCGCTTATTATTGAAACTAAACCAGCGTACAAAGTTAAACTTCCACTGGACGTCTGTACTGTACTTTTGTAAACCAATATGTGCTGAGATGGGTCCAAGTCATATTTTGTAAGGCACTTTCTTCGGGCTGTGTAATGAAACTAAAAGAGCTTCTCACCTACGACTCCAGCGTCTGTTGTGCTCAAACATGCCGACAGACACAATAAAACAGCACTAAACAAGCAATACACTCGAGCTGTCATCCTCGTGACCTGCGCGATCTCACAATCAACTCTGCTAGAAGATGCGCTGAATTAGTGAGTCAGTAGGGGGCGGAACACAAAACTACAACGAAAAACCGTGTCACTGCTGCGTCAAAACATCAGCTGAATCCCACAACAAACGCTGTACAAAAGAAAAAGAAAAGGGATTTAAATAGCTTCTTGAAAAAACACGTTTTTAAAGATCCAAGGAGAACTCCAACCCTGATGAATCTCACCTGCCTGTAGCTTTCTAGTAGCCTAATCTTGAAGACCGATTAGCTTGTTCAGGTGCGTTTGATTAGGGTTGGACGTCGTAATAATTACAGTTAGGAGATGATTGAGCGTTTGCCAAAAGAATCTGCAGTGGTCAGGTGGTAC